>CM056383.1:27933257-27970305 GCA_029718625.1 Synaphobranchus kaupii | reverse complement strand
ATGTGGCAGCCCAGGCTGTCCAGGGGTGACCCGAGAGCGGGAGAATGGCGCCTGCACCCAGACAGTGCACAATCCATTCAGCTCCTCTTAGGGAGGGCGCAAGTGGACCTTTTGCATCCAGGGAGGATGCTTTGTACCCTGAGATATCCCATAGTGGGCCCGGAGGGGGGACCTTAGGCATGGACGCCTTGGTGCTCCAGTGGCCTCTAGCCCTGCTCTATACTCCCCCCATTCCCTCTCCTGCCTATGGTTCTGGCAAGGATCAGGGACTCAAGGGTACGAGTTCTGCCGGATGCCTCTAATTGGCCCCAGCAGACATGGATAGCAAACCTTAGGGAGTTGCTAGTGGGCACCCCGTCGCGCCTCCCGACCAGAGCGGATATGCTGCCGCAGGCCAGGGCCTGCTATGGTAACTAAATCTGCAGTTTTACGACCTGCTTGGCCCCTAGATGGGACTGGCTGCAGGGCCTAGGGCCCGCAGTACTGGAAACACTTCAGGCATTGAAGCCCCCTCCACGAGGGCGCTCTCCGCCGGGAAGTGGGCAGATGTCAGCCGCAGGTGCCACAATAACGGGTTTACCCAATTTTGTGAGACAGTTCAGTCGTTTTGGCATTCCTACAGTCCCTCTTTGAAGAGGGGCTAGTGGAGTCCACTCTAAGGGGTTATCTGGCAGCCATATCAGACTGCCATGAGCGTATTGAGGGCCTGGTGGTGGGATCTCACCCCCTCGCCAGCCAGTTTCCCTGAGGAGCCAGGTGGCTTTGCCCGCCTAGGTCTAACTCAGTCCTGTCGTGGGACTTACAACTGGCTTTGAATCCCCTCACTGAGCCGCCCTTCAAGCTGGCCGGACTCAGTCTAACCTTGAAGACTGCCTTCCTGCTCGCTATCGCTTCCGCAAGGCATGTGAGCGAGCTGCACGCACTGTCAGTACACCCCCTCCTGTATGCGGTTGGGTGACAGTAGCTCATTGGTCTCTCTGCTTCCTAACCCTGCGTTTCGGCTTAAAGCCCCTCTCGCAGTCGTACATCTCTGTTACGTTTCTGCCATGTTCATGCCACGTTTCATGTTTAGTTATTGTCACAGTTTATTTTTCTGTTCTTGTCATGCTTGTGTTCTGTTTATGTTACGATGCAGTTTATTTAGCATACATATTTCCGTGTTTTTCTGCAGCCTTGCATTCATGCTGTTTTCCCTCTCTCTCTTGCTGTCACTCAGCCTTCCCTAATTGTTTCATTTTCCCCGTGTCTATTTACTAATCTACTAACATTAGATCAGGATTGGGTAATACTAACTCTCTAACCATGTGTTCATGTTTACCTTACGTTTCTTGTGCATGTCATTTACTAATTTACTAACGCTAGGTCAGGATAGGTTTATTACTAACGATTACTAATTATCTTGTTACCTCGTCAGCTTTCCACACCTGATTCCCCTTCGCATGCTGCTCTCAAGCTAAGTGTCTGCACCTGTCTACACCTGCATATAAGCTCAGTGTTCATGTCTTGTCTTCGCGAAATTGTTGCCTGTTAGTTTACTACTGTCACTTTTGAGCGTTTACCTTGTCTGACTACTGTTATAGATCCAAGCCTGTTTACTGACCATCGTTACCTGCCTGCCTACCGTTTCTACTGCCTGTTTTTGACCACGAGTTTTGCCTGCTGTCTGTTTGTACCTCTGCCCCGCGGATAGGACTTCGGTCTGACTCCTGCAACGTCCCACGACCTACGAACTCTGCTTACCCCTGAATTGTACTTCTGCTCCGCTGACAGCTACTCTGGTTTCTGAACTTGTGCATGGTGTACCGATTCCGAGACTGCCTTCTCCCTCGGTACTATACTTTGGTTTTTTGGCTGGATTTTCTGTGGATGAACTTTGCTTGTGTGACTACGATTTTTGGATTTCCCCATAATAAAGCCCTTGCGGGCATTTATTATTACGTCCGTGTTCTGAGTCGTGCATTACGGGTCCAACCCGCACACACCTGTCTCAATCTCTTGGCTATGGCGTTGGAGGCGTTTCACCCTCCTCCTCACCAGACCCCTTAAGAAGCCAGGCTGCACACAATGTGCCTCGCCCAAGCTCTACGGCCTCCTGCACAAGTGCAGTGAGGAAGACTAACAATCCTTTGGTTGTTTTGGAGGGGCTATGCGGGGTTTCACCCTATTGTACAGCGCTTGGCCCTCTGGATCGAAGAGACGATTCCACGGCCCTCCCACAGGCGTGGTGGCTCACTCCACTTGGACATAGCTACCCCCTGAGCTTTACTACGTGGCGCCCGCTCGCTGACATTGTGCAGCGGTGGCCTGGGCCTCATCCCCCCACGTTCGCTAAGTTTATCACCTGGGCATAGTGTCGTTCACATTGGTTGCCTCCCCTGTCCTCAGGTCAGCGGAGCAACCGTGAATATGATTAGGGTTTTATCACCCGGTGGTTATTTTCCACGTTTCTCACTTGAGCTTGCTCTTCTGGTAGAACAGCCAATAGTGAATTATTTACAGGATTCACACTCATGCAATGACCTGCGGTCTTGGTACCCCACTACATCCCCCGCCTGACTTTATTTGGTACTCTGTGACCCATACCATGGTGTGTTGACCGATATGAAATAGAACGTACAGGTTACGGATGTAACCCTGGTTCTATGAATACGGTCAACACGCCACGCTGCGTGGTCAGGCGGGGAACCTTGCGCCCTCAGGACGGCAAGTGCCCTCAAGTCGGCAAAAGAGGTCGGGCGGCGTACAAGCACCATATTTATGGTGTGACGTGGGTCCGCCCGTAGTGGTGGTTAATTTGCTATTCATAGTATTCATAGAACCAGGGTTACATCCGTAATCTGTACGTTTTGTTGTGAATTCTGCCCTTTCTCATCATAAAATACACCCTCAAACCAGGAACTACTGTATGGAATTGGTACATTTGTGTAGTCCGTAACCCAGTGCTTGCTATGATTTTGTATAAGTTTGATTATAATAGTGTTTACACCATAAATTTATAAAAATATGAAACAATTCATAAATGAGGTTTAACCTCTGATTTTGCTTAAAACCCTCATCCTTTTTCATTCTTCCACTTCCATAATTATTTTGGCATGACTCCCCCATTATAATGTAACCTCAAAATATTGAATAACTGCTCTCCCTAGTGAAATATAGCAATAATACTAACACTCAAGGAGTGCCCATACATTTTGATAGCCCTCACCAACAGGTAATTACTTCTTGCCAGGTAGCTATCCCACAATTCCCTTGCATATGAATGCTCTGAGGAATGATGGCTTCCTTCCTAAGGAGCGTCCTTTCCTCACTCCTTAGCTCCTCCCAACGGAGGACGCGAGGAAAGGATGCAAGGATCAGATACGAGGGTGGAGGAAACGAGGCAAATGTATTAGGCAAATGGAACGTCCTTGCTCAATCAAGCGTCATATTATGCTCACATGCTTAACTATAATGCTTTTTAGCTTATTTTTTTGTGAATAAACGGTGCTTTTGTTAGTTATAAAGAATGAGTGTCATTATGGATTAGCGCTTTTTAATAAATGGAAAGGAACTGTAAAATTGCATTTATGTAGGGGTGTGCCAGCGACGTGGCAGATGTGGAGAGTGGTGGATAATTCATACACGTCACGCGTTCTGAGAAAAGGCTTCTGCAAAGGCTACACTTGTGCTTCCTCACTAAAGAATCCTCCGGGAGCCTCGTCGTTTGCCACTCCTCGCTCCTCCGAGGAGCATTTAGCGGTTTGGAATGTCCTTAAAGACGCCGAACCTTGATCGATTTCCAGGTCAGGCGAGGACCGAGGAGAAGAGGACGGATAAAATAAGCGATTGGAATCCACCCCTAGTCTCTCTTGTCTGCCCTTTGCGAATTTGCATCTGAATCTTGGAGGAATAATGGCAGATTGAAGGTGGAATGTGTCCTCCCCCTATCTATCATGTGACTGTTTAAAGGGTAACAAAGCACTAAAACCATTTATTTTAGATGAGAACTGATACAATTGGTTTTTTCTGATTGTTACTGATTGATTCTGGTCCAAATTTTGACATTTTACTGTAGTCAGCGCAAAGCAGCGTAAACCAAAATGATCTGGCTCAAAAGTGTCTCTAGTGGTAAAACGTTAGATGCTGCACGTCCAGTCTGTCATTGGCCAGAAACTTCCTCCAGCTGACGTATTTCTCCCGGTGACGAAATTGAAATCTGTACAGCTACGCCCTGAAGTTTTGGAGCGAGGGCGGGCTACGCCCCAGCTATAAAAGTGAATCTCAGCGGTTGATCTGCATGCTGTGGACAGGGAGAGGGGATAGGAGAGAGAGAGAGAGAGAGAGAGAGAGAGAGAGAGAGAGAGAGAGAGAGAGAAAGAGAGAGATATATAGCAAGCTTACGGTTTAGCTTTTTTGAATATTCTAGTAAGTTATAGTAACCTATTTTTTTTATTTTTTTATAGTTAGCTTCATAGTCCCTTGTTTTTTGATAGTTTGTTTTTCAGTCTAGCAAGTAGCTAGCTAGTTTATTTTAAAACTATATATATATATAGTTTATTACAAAAAATATATATAGTATATTTATACTATATATTTTAAAAAAAAATAGTATAAACTATGCTTTATACTACCCCAGGAGTTGTATTGTATGCATGCTACACATTTACCTTTGCAATGTCCCTACAACAGACATTCTCTCTTGGAGAGAGTTCAGTGCAGTGACCACATGTGCACCCGTTGAAATGGAAATCAATATTTTTGATATCTTGCAGGTAGTGTGATTGCCTACAGCCTGTGTAAAATGAGTAGCCTACATGGCATGGGTAACTATTTGTACAGCGTGTGATTTGTTGTTTACTGGCCGCATCATTATAAGCCCAAAGTAGGCTATGTGTGCCACATTCTCCACCATTGCTTCTGCCTTGGCAGTGGCTAGCTACTTGGGGCTCGGCAGTCGATGGAGATAGCATGTTTGTTTGTGTGTGAGTGAGAGAGGTAGCGAGAGAGAGAGAGTGGAACAAAGCAACCGCTGAGTGCTGTCCAGAGCAGAATGGGCTTTTGGCTACTAGTGGAAAAAAATCGCTAGGGCGTGGTGTGATACCTGGAGCTCAGCCCCTATATTACTACCTTATCACTCCCAGATTTCTGCAATTTTCGAATTTCAAAAGGGGGCAGAGTCTAGCTAAACCAGTGTGTTTTGTTACCCTTTAACATCAGTGAAATGATAACTGAATGGGGCAAAATTTTAAATACTGAGTTTTAGTCTTGAATAATTTGAGGGAAAAAGAGCTTTATTCATGTAGGTTACATGAAACATGAAGCAATAGATTTGCAAAGCTTTCTTCTCAAACTGACACTTAGGGGTCGATTTAATATGATCGCAAATAAAGGCTGTTATTTTGAGGGCGCAGCCAAATTATTTACACGCCAATAAAACAGCAGGAACAATAATTTATTATTAAAAAGTAGTATAAATGGACACTCAGCGTTTTTTTCCTTGCTTAATGTAGGCTATTTGTGGTGTCTAAAAGAAAAGTAGTAAAGATGCTTAACAATGAGAAGATTATATTGTTATAATACCAGTGCTGTTTTGGGGCGCTATGTGTTATCTGTTATCGCCAGTAGGTGGCGTGAAGGGCTTGTGGGAGCGCAGAGTTGACTAGGAACTGCTCAAGTGCAGACATGTTTCTCCTGCCTGGAAAATAAATAAGCCATCGTTCGCTAACTCCCTTCTCTCTGTCGTTTTTCACCGGAGTGATACTTTCCCACAATCTTCTGTGATACATGACACTATTATGTACAGTAGGCTACCCAATGTAGCCTACTTTCGGTTTCGATAGACACTTAATTTTCTTCGACAAAATCTCTTATAGGCTATAAATACGTTTAAGAAACCAAATATCCTACCTGCATGAAGTTACTGTTTCTGATTCAACTTTATTTAGGATAAATACTTTTTTTTTTGTTAGTTTGGTATTTCAAGTACTACAGTATCCATGATGCTCACCGATTGTACCTCGTTTCCACTCCATAGAAGAGGAAAAAAGGCTAATTTCGGACAACAGAAGAAGAACGCGAACATTTTGCGGTGAGACAAAGTTATTTCTTACTAGTGCAGTGCCCAGTCCAAAATGTGCCCTCGGTATTGCTGTTTGCAACTTTCTCGAGAACTGCTCATCCAATCAACTTCACACTCGACACTGCACTTCCTTGGGTCCTGATCAATACACCTAGCGAATTTCAACTTCATACAGTGCCCAGTTGTCGAGCAAATTGAAATACAGACACACAGCAGACACACAGACAGGATTTCTGCCTTTATAGTTAGATGTGTGGCGGGCTCTGGAGGTCTAACTAGTCCCTATATTTAACACAATTTCACATATTTACACAACAATTAGAATTTAGAAATTTAGGTGATTGGTAGATTTGATATCCAGGTATGCGAGTCTGGTAGTCTATTAACTCAATTTTGACCAGCTAATCTTTTGCCTCTCCTGCACAATAGTGGGTTGCGAACACATGTATTCGAAGTCACCGTCGGGTCATAATTAGGTATTACATATTGGGCCATTCACAAATTACCTTGGGCCACCCATGATTTAAATCCTGCCATGGCTACTGCCCACAACATTTTATACAAGCGATATGGCACTCTAACCCATGGTAGGCTATATTATGAATATTGACATGGCTAATAGGGTTTGCCAGCACACCGCTTCACGTCCTGCCAATAACAACATCCCCTAGCCTTGCCAATGTTCATGATACCACAGGTTCTTGTGCAATATCGCTTTAATATTTATCCCATTTCATCGAGTGTGAATTGTATCCATGATGCTTTCGTGTCTGAATTTCCTGCAGTGAACCCTTTATTTACAAATGGATTTATACTGCAAACCTGATAGATTTCACTGAAAAACCGTTCGTAGGCTACTGACTGCAAAACTGTATGTACAGATTGCAAAACCGAGAGTACGTATTGAAATACTGTACGCATGGATTGCAAAACCGAGAGTACAGATTTCCACGTTGAGATTTTTTTTCCCACCTAGGGTGCCTTGAGGGGCTCTGTCGAAAACAAGCTGCATTTCAGAAAAATGACAACGGAAATGTTTCCTTACGAACAAAGCACCAGCCACCATTGGATCCACAGAACTACAGTGGGCACCATAATTAATTGGACAGTGACACATTGTTTGTTATTGTGGTTCTGTTCCCTAGCATTTTGAGTTTGAAAGGATACAATGACAAATGATGGTTGAAGTGCAGACTGTCAGCTTTAATTTGAGTGTATTTTATACCCTTTTCAGAAATGATAGAACCTTTTGTACATAGTCTCCCCCCCATTTTCGGGCATCAAAAAATATTGGACAGTTTAACATAATGTAGAATAAAGTAATACATTTTTATATTTGGTCGCATATACTTTGCATGCCATGACTGCCTGATGTCTGTGACCCAACAATATCAAAGACTCTTGATATCTTATTTTCTTGTACTCTTACAAGCGATACTATAACTTCTCTGCATTTGAATGGATCTCTATGGGAATTGGGGGGTGGGACTAGATTTAGCTGTAAATTACACTTGATAAGTATGGAACACATGGTTGACTAAATGGCTCTAAGTCATCAAGGGTCTGAGGTATCAAACAAGCCTTAAACCATCACTCTGCTGCCAGATATGCAGTAGATATGGATAGATAACTTGAAGAGTTTCTTCTCCTGACTTATTATTACATAGAGTTCAATAGGAAAATTTGTCAGGACAAACAACCCTTAAAGTGATCCATCCATATCTACTGCATATCTGGCAGCGGAGTGATGGTTTGAGGCTCGTTTGATACCTCAGATCCTTGATGACTTACCCCTTATGGAAATGCAAGATACTGCAGTATATTTTACATATATTGTGAAGATAATTTTGATATATTTACAATATACTGCAGTATATTCTTTTTCCATAAGGGACAGCCATTTCGCCAACCATTCCATACTGTTCCAGGATAATTTACAGCTAAATCTAGTCCCACCCCCCAATTCCCATAGAGATCCATTCAAATGCAGATAAGTTATAGTATAGGACAGAATTCACATCTCAAGATAAGTGTTACATTACACTAGTAACCTACCCCAGTGAACAACTTTGTGTTGAAAAGTCGGTGAAATGCCGTCTCACATTCTAGTGAAAAACCCGCCCAGATAGAAAGAGGCTAACGTTAGCGGGTCAACATCGGGTTGCCAGCAGATGAGTTGGTGGGCTCCCAGTGTATTATGCTGTCGGCTTGCTTGCATAGGTTGCTAGCTGTTTGCACATCGGTTTACGAGAGGTCATCTAGCGTTGGTCCGATAGTTTGAACGTTGGTCCGACAGGGACCAATTAGCGACCGGTGTCACTGCACCCCGTACAGTTTCTGCCGTGACCCCAGCAGAATCAGCTGGCAGGCTTCCATCTGTTTTGCAGCTCGGTTTACCTGCAGCAATCTATCGGACTCAGAGGTCTGCCGGTCCAACAGAGACCCATCAGCAAATCCGACTGCTGTCACACTCTACTCTACTCCCTGTAGGCCTCCTCGAGACGGAGGGCTTGAGCCCCATATGACCCCCAATTTCCCACATAATATGTGGTGAGTAGCTTATGTTACATCAAAAATACACTTTGATAGAGCCTATGATTAAGGTTACATATAATTACAGATAAAACTGAAAAGAAAGTTTGTTTGTAGGTCCCCTGATACAGCTCTGCAGGTGTCAAAATGACCGGAGATGAACACCTGCAAAGACCAATTAGTGTAGTGGCTGCCAGCTTCACTCCACTTGCAGACCGCTGCCAACTCACCAGCTATACTAACATTGCCCCGCTGATGCATCGCTGGATGAAAAATGACCACCGGGATCACTGATACTGCCATACCACAGACGGTAAATAAACAAGTAAAATAAGCGAGTAGGTGCAATAATCATTATTTAAGTTTGTGGACGTAATCATATCATAGACCTATTCAATAATTTATCCATGTATTTATTGTTTTGGTTTTCACATAACATCGATTGTCCTCACGAGACTCACGCCGCGGCGCTGGACTCAGGAAAACGGGCTGGAAAGAACTTTGTTTTAAAGGGTAACAAAGCACGCTGGTTTAGCTAGACCCTGCCCCTTTTTGAAATTCGAAAAATGCCAAAATCTGGGCGTGATAAGGCAATAATATAGGGGCTGAGCTCCAGGAATGAAACCACGCCCCATCAATTTTTTTCACTAGTAGCCAAAAGCTCATTTCTACTCTGGACAGCACTCACAGCGGCTGCTTTGTTCCACTCTCTCTCTCTCTACCTCTCTCACTCATACACACACACACAAACAAACATGCTAGCTCCAACTGCTTCCAAGCCCCAAGTAGCAATGTTTTGTAGTGGTAGGCAGCAGCACCTCGTTTGGGCTTATAATGATGCGGCCAGCAAACAACGGCCAGCAAACCCATGCCATGTAGGCTACTCATTTTACAGAGGTTGTAGGAAATCACACTAAAGTTACCTGCAAGATATCAACAATATTGGTTTCCATTTCAACGGGTGCACATGTGGTCACTGCACTGAACTCTCTCCGAGAGAGAATGTCTGTTGTAGGGACGTTGCAAAGGTAAACGTGTAGCATGCATATAATACAACTCCTGGCTCAACTATGCTTTATTTTTATTTTAAAAAAATAAGCTAGCTACTTGCTAAGCTAGACTGAAAAACTATCAAAAAACAAGGGACTATCAAGCTAACTGTCACGGTTTGACAATACTTCTTCCATCTCTGTGTTTATGGTTCTCTGGACCCGTGAGCTGGCATTCCAGTTTCTCTTTCGCCGTCCGCTCCGTGTTTTCCTGTCTCCCGCTCATTACCTGGCGCACCTGTTCCTGGTTTCCTGTGGGCTATATAAGCACGCTGTTTCCGCCTTCCGGTGCTTGTGTGTCTTTGTTTGCCTCTTTCACCAAGCCAGGTTGAGGTATAGCCGGGAGACTGAATTGTTGTCTTCGACAGTAACTCAGGAACTTCCTAGAGTTTAGGTTAGATTCCTTTTTACTCAAGTTTCTGTTTGTTTATCTCTCTGTTTATTTGCCTGTTTGTCGGGTTACCTTTGTTTTGCTTTTCTCCTCGCCTCTGTATATTATTCTCGGACAAGTGTCAGAGATAGAGGTTTGCTACCTGCTTATTTTTTTTCTCTACTCGTTTCTGCGAGTTCGCCCATATCTGGGTTGTTATTATTTTGGCTTACGCCGGGATTCTCTCTTTGTTCTCGGTTCTGCGTCATTTTTACGAATTTCGCCCAGAACCAGTGGGTCGTTTTAGTTTTGGGTCTACTACAGGATTATTATCCCATCCCTTTATTTCTCAGGTCGAGTTTACAAGTCTCGTCCTGTTTTATAAGGGACCACCGAACCATATAGAAAACCGTGAAATCAACTGTTGAGATTCGCTTTTATAGCTGGGGCGTAGCCCGCCCTCCAGGGTGGGAAATTAGCACCCAGCAAATGCGGGTAGATTTCAGAATTGTCGGGTAAATGTATCAAACCTACCCGCCACAGTTGCGTGTAGCAATGTGGATACAAAAAAATAAATAACTTCGGTAAAAACTTCAGGGTATTGACAACACATTTTATCTTACTGTTACAAGTTTTCCTATGTGGTACAAAATGTTCCTAGTTAAGAGTTTCATCTTAAAATCTATTCACAAAGCTGCTGAGACCAACTTTTACTAAGGAATGGGGAGAACTCTTAAAGGGTTAGTTCGGAATTTTGGACATAATGTCTCAATTACGACTTACCCATGATGTAGTTAATTGATGGAAACCATTTTCAGATAATTCCATGCTGTCCCTTCTTTTGGACATACACACATTGCTATTGCTAGCGCAACTCGTAGGAAACTAGTAGCATCCACTACCAAACGCACTTAAACACTCCACAGTGCACCCAAAGCAAATAAAATACGACGACAGTCTATCGGGGTTATTTTCAGTGATTATACCATCATTTTTCAAGTCAAACTATCGTGAATCCTTTACTTCGTGCTCACCTAAATTCTCAGTGGAAGTACGGCAGCGGAGCTAGCTGTAGATTAGCCAGGGTATCTGCCTGTAGGCTATCTGCTGTACTCCACAGTTGCTGACACAATCCGTTTTACCGTAAAGTTACATATTTGGTAGACAACAAGTCAACTAAACGCAAACATGCTACAGAATAACACAGCATATACAAGCAAGCACACTGGCAGGAAAAGTTTGACCACTTCCATGACTTCCCAATCATGGCAACTAGCTAGCTAGCTAGCTAGCTGAATAGATAGATCACGCATGCAATCATTTATTAGTTACCTGCTCGTCAGTTGTTTTCGGTGCATGAAGAAAAACAGGTGATGGCACAGCAGTCTCCTTCAGTAGAGGGTGTCCCGCCCGTCCTTTTTTGATTTTCACATAGTCATCCTCCGTGAAATGGTCACTACAAACGTTTTTAGAGTCTCAATTGGTGACATCCATGCGAGCAACAAGAAGCCACAGCTGTTTTCTTTGTTGATCTTCCACTGGAAATCGGTGAAAACTTTGTGGTGCCCATTTTTTTTGCATGATTTGAACAACCTTGAGATACACACCGAAATACCATCTTACCTGAACGTTAGCTAACAATACTGATTCTTTCACACGCGCGATATTGTTTTTGGCCGGCAGAGCTAATAGGCTACTTTACGTTACCTAGCTACTAAACTAACGCCGTACTTCCACTGAGAATGTAGGTGAGCACAAAGTAAAGGATTCAACGATAGTTTGACTTTAAAAATGATGGTATAATCACTGAAAATAACCCAGATAGACTGTCGTCATATTTTATTTGCTTTGGGTGCACTGTGGAGTGTTTAAGTGCGTTTGGTAGTGGATGCCACTACTTTCCTACGAGTTGCGCTAGCATTAGCAATGAGTGTATGTCCAAAAGAAGGGATAGCATGGAATTATCTGAAAATGGTTTCCATCAATCAAGTACATCATGGGTAAGTCGTAATTGAGACATTATGTCCAAAATTCCGAACTAACCCTTTAAGCTAAGAGAAAGGGTGGGGTTGACCTCGCTATGGATGATGTGGTGTTTCATGAACACGCTTACTTACAGATTAAGGATGAAGTGGACTTAATCTTTTTTGAGTTGGTGAACATCAACAGGAAACCATACGAATTGTCGGATGGTCCGGGGTCTGCAGAGGGCATTTATTGTTTGGTGTAATGTTCTAATGACAGATGACTGAGATATTCCCAGTTAGTCTGCGCTGCATTGCTGCATTTTACCTGTGGCCAAGTAGCCTAGCCTAGCGTAGATTTGGCAAACCTTGATCTTGAGCCCGCCCTCGCTCCAAAACTTCAAGGCGTAGCAGTACAGGTTTCAATTTCGTCACCGGAACAAATACATCAGCTTGATTCAGTTTTGTGCAAGTTAAATGTTATATAGCTGTAAATGTTATATATGCTTGTAATAAAACCTGCCTCTGTACAACATTAAAAAATACTGCAGTATGTCCATGGTAGTCCATGTGAAGACATTAGACAAAGTTACTGCCGTACTAGTAACAGGTCTTTACCATCTCACTAGCTTGTTATGTAGAAGTGTGCTTAGCTAGCTAATATTTGCATCTAAATCACAATAGCTAGATACATGGCCTAACTATCACTAGCTAGGTGGTCACCTAGCACTATTTAGCAGGCAAATATTCTGCTGTACTAGTAATTGTAGACTACATATCATAGTGTTGCAATCCAGCCAAGAGATGGCCTAACGCCTAACTGCTCTGCTAATGTTGAAGTCATCTTTAGCGTGGTGGTAAACTCGTCTTCGAGCCCAGCAAGAATCATGCTGTCACATTGGTGTTAACAGTGGAGGTGGGGCCCCGATGGACAGGGCACCTCATGAGGGAGGCAGCCTGTGAGTGGCATGCGAGTGTGAGGGCACGCTCTGTGGGAAGGTGGGGAGTAGTGTAGTGTTGCAGCCAGCCAAAGGGCAGCCTAACTGCTCCTCTAACAGTGAATTCATCTTTAGCCCAGTGGTTAACGCTAGGACCTCTCCCCCGGGAGGCCCGAGTTCGAGCCCAGCCTAAATCCTTGTCATTACAATATGTAAGCACAACCAAATCTTCACAGTGCATTCAAAGCAATCTTAGGTAAACCCCTGGGTTGCTGGATGGCTCATTCGGTAAAGGCACCACCCTGTGGTGCATGGATGAACCTCACAGTCTCTGGTCAAATCTGGACTGTGCCAGTATACAACTGGTGGATGGGTCCTGATAAACCGTGACTGAAAAGTTCTTGGCAAGAACTTACCCCTATTAATTTATGTGCAACCGCATGTGCAAAGCTACAGTATATTGCCATATGGAATACATACATTAAATGTAAAATTGGTCATTCTAGAATATCGTGTGTATGAAACACAGTGAACCATTTTATATGTGTTATACAAGTTAGTGAACAAACTATATTTTATCTTTATATTGCATGAAAAAATTACTGTCTTTTGAAAGTAAAAAAGGAGAGTTAATATCTTTATGAAGAGTGCCAACTGTGTGGAGGAAGTAGGAGGAAGTGAAATTTTTATATCCACTGTGAAATCACTGTCAGAAATGCAATCTTATACAAACAAATGACCTGATTTATCCCTGTAAAATAGAATAGAAGGAAATGCTATCACGTTTATAGCCCACAACTAAAAACCTCCCCAGCTGGTAGACGGAGCGCTGCACATTATGATGACCTGGTTTTGGAAGAGGCGTTCAGAGCATCCGTGATATTTATGCCCGAGCTCTGAGGAGTGTGGCAACCTTGCTGATTACTGGAGTTATGTGACTCTTTGAGTTGCAATGCCTCTTCTTCAGGCTAAGAGAAGAGTCCACTCTCTAAACCTAACCCTCCATGAATGCAAGAGATGCTTGTCTCTCCAACAGGCCTGGGGGACTTTTGCCACTTGACACCTTACCAAAAAGATGAACATTTGCTTATTCTTCATGTTGTTTGCATCTCCATTAAAATGGCAAGAGCACTGCAGCTCTATTGATTGTGTTATTGCATCTACACACAGTAATATAGCTCATACTGCAACACTTCTAATTTATGTCTGTCATAAGTTACACCTTATGGAATATCTGCATTTATAACCTGAAAATTGAATAAATATGTGCCAGTGACAGGACAGAGATTAGTATGTGCTTTTGGTTTATAGTTCAAATGTGTTAACCTTAACCTAAATTAAATCTAGACTATGAGATCAGGGGCCACATGTATAAACAGTGCTGAGCAGAAAAATGCCCTCAGAAAGCCACATATGCGAGTTTCTACGCAGAAATTCAGATGTATAATATAACACGTGCTGTGAGAATCTGTGTACCTCTGGACATGATGGACATTCAACATACATACGCAATGTATGGGGTCCGTGTGATATGGCAACACCATGACCGAAAGGCAGAGGTAGAAAATGCTACACTTTACATGAGTTTTATACATGTGGCCCCAGATGTATCATATTTCTGAGCAGTTGGAACACTTGCAAATGGGATAATAATACTGCTTGTCTTGTGTTCATGTACATTTTAAATTTAGGCATTCCCAGCTAGCAAGAATATATTGGCCCCCATAGTGGCATGCTGTCGGTACTAGAGCGGTTTGCTAGCGGCAGGACCATTCACCAACTATTTCCCCCTCTCCTTATGCACATGGCAATGCAGCAGGAGGCTGAAAACTGAGTGCCACTTCCACCCCAGAAGTGTTTATATATGAGAACCACACAGCTTGGAGTGATTTCCGCTTATACCACAGAACCATAAAGAATATTAACCTGATCTAACCATGGCCCACAAAAGGCACTTTTCACTTAGTGCCTACTCATCTTATTTAAGTGTTAATATCTAAAAATAAATATTCAATGCACATCCTTAGTTTAAGGTTAGAATTAAAAAGAAGCTGGATCATTTAGAAATTTGCAACAGAATAGAGTTATGTCACAATTATCACATACAGTATACATAACACGCCTAAAAATACGTAGCCTAATGTTTTTATATACAGTTGAAGTCGGAAGTTTACATACACTTAGGTTGAACTCATTAAAACAAATTTTTTACCACTCCACATATTTTATGTTAGCAAAATCGAGCATAGCGTCAGTTCAGGCAGGTCACGAGAGTGAAACCCGGCCATAGTTAATCAGCTGACAGCTCAGCTGAGTAGTGACGATTCACCAATCAGTCCATTCACATAACAAGGCGGACTATTTAACCGCCTCGCCCTACCATGGTGGATCCCCTGTCAGCACACCCGCTGCACACAAAACCCCCCCCCCCCCCCCTCCACCCCAGCTCCATCTACTTCAGTTTCCCATTGCGCACATACACCTAGCCTATATCGCTCCTGCATGAATCACTAACATTTTTCGAGTGCCTACTGATTTCTTTTCCTCTCTCCTTCCCGCTTCTGCATCCGCCGGAGTGGTAGCTATAGATCAACAAACATCGTTCTCCAGAAGCAGACGGTCAGCTCCAGCTCCATGCATGTACCCAGCTATGATGCACCTGCCGGGCTTCAATCAGTCTTCCTCACCGGCTCCTTCTACATTGATGACATTTTCATATGTTCGGTCTACAAATTTCTATTCCGTAATCAGCATTTAGTAACCGGTGCCAGTCAGCGGCGGATGGACTTCCCCCTCAGAGTCAGGTTCTGCCCAAGGTTTCTTCCTGCTAACAGCAGGGAGTTTTTCCTTGCCACTGTAGCCCTAGGCATGCTCTACGGGGGTTCAGGCCCGGTTCCTTGTAAATTGTTGTGATAATGACACTTAAAAGTGCCATTTATATATATATATATATATATATAACTGACTGAATGGAATCTGTCAAAACCATTCTCAGTGCTGCGGTTCTGTTCTAGCGTAACCCTAATGGGGGTTGTGCAGCTGCCCTCGCCGCCATACCCATGCTTGCTCGCATGGATGGGCGGGAGGGCTTGGTGAACAGAACCATACCGCCAAACCTAAAATGTATTGTTTCATAATGTCAATAAAGTTATTTGAACAACAGTGGCCTGACTAAACTATAGTGTTGGCAAGTCAGTTAGGACATCTACTTTGTGCGTGACACAAGTAACTTCTCCAACAATTGTTTACAGACAGATTATTTTACTTTTAATTCACTATATCACAATTCCAGTGGGTCAGAAGTATACATACACTAAGTTGACTGTGCCTTTAAACAGCTTGGAAAATTCCAGAAAATTATGTCATGGCTGTAGAAACTTCTGATAGGCTAATTGACATTATTTGAGTCAACTGAAGGTGTACCTGTGGATGTATTTTAAGGCCTACCTTCAAACTCAGTGCCTCTTTGTTTGACATCATGGGAAAATCTAAAGAAATCAGCCAAGACCTCAGAAAGAAAATTGTGGACCTCCACAAGTCTGGTTCATCCTTGGGAGCAATTTCCCAATGCCTGAAGGTACCACGTTCATCTGTACAAACAATAGCATGCAAGTATAAACACCATGGGACCACGCAGCCGTCATACCGCTCAGGAAGGAGACGTGTTCTGTCTCCTAGAGATGAACGTGCTTTGGTGCGAAAAGTGCAAATCAATCCCAGCACAACAGCAAAGGACCTTGTGAAGATGATGGAGGGAACAGGTACAAAGATATCTATATCCACAGTAAAACGAGTTCTATATTGACATAACTTGAAAGGCTGCTCAGCAAGGAAGAAGCCACTACTCCAAAGCCGCAATAAAAAAGCCAGACTACAGTTTGCAACTGCACATGGGGACATCTTACTTTTTGGAGAAATGTCCTCTGGTCTGATGAAACATAAATTTAACTATTTGGCCATAATGACCATCGTTATGTTTGGAGGAAAAAGGGTGAGGCTTGCAAGCCGAAGAACACCATCCCAACCATGAAGCACAGGGGTGGCAGCATCATGTTGTGGCGGTGCTTTGATGCAGGAGGGACTGGTGCACTTCATAAAATAGATGGCATCATGAGGAAGGATAATTATGTGGATATATTGAAGCAACATCTCAAGACATCAGCCAGGCAGTTAAAGCTTGGTTGCAAATGGCTCTTCCAAATGAACAATGACCCAAAGCATACTTTCAAAGTTGTGGCAAAATTACTTAAGGACAACAAAGTCAAGGTATTGGAGTGGCCATCTTGACCTCAAGTCTTGACCTCAATCCAATCAAAATTTTATGGGCAGAACTGAAAATGCGTGTGCGAGCAAGGAGGCCTACTAACCTGACTCAGTTACACCAGTTCTGTCAGGAGGAATGGGCCAAAATTCCAGCAACTTATTGTGAGAAGCTTGTGGAAGGCTACCCGAAATGTTTGACCCAAGTTAAACAATTTAAAGGCAATGCTACCAAATACTAACAGAGTGTATGTAAACGTTTGACCCACTGGGAATGTGATAAAATAAATAAAAACTGAAATAAATCATTCTCTCTACTATTATTCTGACATTTCACATTCTTAAAATAAAGTTGTGATCCTAACTGACCTAAGACAGGGAAAGTTTACTAGGATTAAATGTCAGGAATTGTGAAACTGAGTTTAACCTCTTAATACCAAGGGCAAAATATACCAGTCAATATCTCAAACCATTCAAATTCTACAGAGCTTTTTTTCAGGTGAACCATTTCGGTTTCCAAAGTTGGCAAAATTGTGCAAAATGGCAAGGTTCCAGAAAAGTCTCAATATGATTCCTTTTTTTAAGTTTTACAATAAAATTGGATAACTGGCCATAACGTTCATTTTTAGATGTGTTTTTGGTGTGTTTCATATTACACAACTAACTAGCCTACCCGTGGTCCCCAAAAAGCTCTCCAAACCCATGTAGCAGCACAGTGAATCTTGTATTCCACCAGAGCCCCATTAGCCAGAAATGAGTCCAGGTAAACGGACCTTATGCAAACGAGATCAAATGTCCACCAGTTTCCTAGATAAAATAAAACCCTGCATAATAATCAACAAGAAGCTCATCCTCATGTTATCTCTCCCTCATGTTACGTCATGTATAAATTGCTTATTCGTTTACCTGCACAGCCTGCTGTACTGCATACAGAACAATTTACTAATGTGGAACAATAACTTCTAAAACACTTCAGACGCCATTTCATTCAAAAGAAACTCGGGACAGCTTGTCTCAGACACAAATAGATAGCCAGCTGCTATGTGTAATTTTGCTGGCTAGCTTGCCATTGTTACAATATAGTAATGTTAGCTATATTCATTTAATTCAGAGGGATTAGTTTTATACATAACAGTGAATTCGCACTGGTATACCGGCAAAAAAATATGTTGCCTTATCACAGCATCACTGAGACAACATCGCTAGGACCTGCTGCACAGAGAAACGCCTGAATAACCTAGACATAACTAACCAAAAACTGTATGAAAGAGACTGTAAAGTAAAAAGAAGAACAGCTGCCATTACCTAATGAATCATACTTTGCTAAACAGGATGTAGCTAGCTGCTACAAGCTAAAAACACTCTGCGCCATCTTGGTAGGAACATTACGCTTGTAAGCCGCCTCCTCCTCATACGCGCAGCTGGATTTACTTGAGATGTGAGGGCTTTGTGTTGAATGAGGGCTTGTCTGAAAGATAAGAGTCTTCGCTAATGGCTGGAATATTTGACAGACAGTTTAAAAACCCAATGGAAAGCAAATAACACTCACAGTGGAGGCAGGTCGATGCGCGTTTTTCCCACTTGAGATAGGCCTATGGTGCTATCAGTCAAAGAAATACACCCAATTGATGACGGTTGTGCATATAACTGTGCAAAAAAAGTACAAAACCACTTTGGCTAAAATATACTAAGCCACGGGATTGGTACTTCAGAAACTGGCTGAGTTTCACAACGCCAAACTGAACACAGCCGAACGACTCATAATGAAGTGCAGTTTAAAATGTATGAAAGTTTTATTTTCTTGAAGTCTAAAGGTATAACGATTTTTCAAACCAAAGTTTTATGGAATACAATTAAGCAGAACAGTTTACCAGCACATTGTTTATGGTGTGACATCAAGCTGCAATACATGTTTGGGAATTAGGTCGCTGTTTCCAATGAAATTTACGAAGTTTTAACTCGATGTTTTGGGCTTAAAAACCACTTTCCCAGAAGGAATGGATATATCTTAAGGATATTTAATCAAAATATTGAGGTGAGCAGTTTATTATATATTATTAAATTAATGAAATGTACAATTAAAGAATTTCCGTAACGCCCGCGGGAAGAGGTTAAATGGATTTGGCTAAGGTGTATGTAAACTTTCGACTTATGTGATACTGCGGAAATGTCGATTGTACTGAGCTTTGGCAAAATGTAATAAAATAAACTCTTCAGAGTTAACCAGAAAACCGTTGTAGCTTAAATACCAGGCAGGATATTTTTTTCATTAAACATTTTTATACCAGAGATTTTGAAGAAAAAAATGAGGTCTCTACTAATCCGAAAGTACACTGACTGTACATATTACAGTAAACAACGGAAGAACACAGAATGCTTATTTGTACAATGTTTCAAAAATACATTATTGTTCCTATATCAGAAGATGATTTTCTTAGCGTGTATAAAGAGTTAATTTTATGCATTTTATTGTAACTATGGAAAGATGAAGGTTGTAAACATGGTTTGGGCTATTAGCACCCAGCTGTTTTATTGCCCTGCACTGCAACTTGAGAGAGGTAGGTGTTTTTGCAAGTCGTGACCGTTCTGAACAACCCTGCATTGGAATTTTTCGGTTTTCTTAAAGTGATACTGCAGTCAAAAACTGACTTTTCCCGTTGAAAACCGATGTTTTGGGTTAGATTATAATCATACACAACTGTCTATGTCCGAAAATCTCATGTTTAGTCAAAATAGTTTTATATGAGTTTTTGTGAAGGCTTACCAAAACGCTGGTTTCCGGGGATTCGTGACGTCACGAGATCCTTAACATAAAAATGGGTGGAGTTTAGGTGGTCCTAGGGGTGGTCTCGGCTGGGCACGTGGTATAAAAGCAGAGACCAACGGGTTTTTTTTCCTCTTTGAGACTGAGACCCTTGTACTGTTAACTAGTTAGTTCAAGTTCAAATGCGAATTGCTTTGTATTACTGCTACCGTTAATATTACAACTTCTATTGAGCTACGAAGGCTACGTTCACACTGCAGGCCTTAGTGCTCAATTCCGATTTATTGCTCAGATCAGATTTTTTTTGTTTGGCTGTTCACATAAATTTTTTAATGTGGCCCATATCTGATTCCAGTGTGAACCGATTGCTCTCCTCAAATGACCCGTGCAAATTAACAAAAACAAAATACATAGCGCCTGTTACACAGCCTGCAGAAATAAACAACAAAAAGGAAGTCATCAAAGTCACAGCTTCTGCGTTAATTTTAAAGTTGATGTGCAGTGGAGTTAATGATAAGGGTGAGGAGATGGGAAAAAATCCAAGGTTTTTAGTAGCTTTTTGTTCTGCCATGGCTGCTACTGTGCAGAGTGACTTGTGAATGTGAGATCGGAGCCAGGAATGGGGGGACCGTGACATGGGCGGTTTAAGTGAAACTCAAGCAAGGCATGAAATTAACCTCGCTCACTCGCCTGGGTGAGGACGGGCGAGTTAAGAAAATGGAGTGCTCGGCCGTTTGGCTAGTGAGACTAGTCGATATACATTTATAAAACGGATAGTTCCGGGATGCAGATTGGTCAATACAACGTTCCAGCCGTGTTAAAATACACAATATAAAAAAGCTATAGTATCACACGACACATCTGTTCAACTTCATGTGTAACGTATAGCCTAGCATGCGCACCCTTAGATTACTTAGAACTATTGACACACTATTGGACCGACAACCATAACGTTCGGTAAGCAGCTACATGAGAAAACCGTGAATAATGAATACCGTGCAACAAACCAAGACAATAATATGGACAGTTCTAACATTATTTTAAATCACAAAACAGGTAACGCAGCTGTCCGCGAATGATATAAAAACGTTGCCTACTTCCGACTTATTATGGGGTATCGTTTGCCCAAAAGAAATCCACTGCTTTGCACGTTTCCCACTTATCTAAAATGACAACACATGATAATATAATGTGAATCTGTTGATAACCTACCCTGTACAATAGTGAGTTAACTAACCCGTGTGCTAACGTTCTAATGCCCTGCTAGGTGCATCAGAAATGACGTAAAAAGTCACATTAATTCCGATCTGACAGACTGTGGTCGCTTTGACACAATCGGTTATGTATCGGCATCTAATACCACATTCAAAAGTGGCCCAAATGAAAATTGTAAATGTCAGATTCAATGTGATTTTCGCTGTTCACACTTCCATAAACAAATCTGATCTGTCACATTTGAGGAAAAAAAAAAGATCGGATCTGGGCCACTTTTTACCTGCAGTGTGAACGTAGCCATAGAGAGTTATTCATCTACAACGTCTTACTTTGGTCTCTTTAGCTAACTTGCCTGCATTATGCCAAGGAGTCAGATGTATTGTTCCTCGGTGTAACGCCACCGGCTCTGAGTGTTAGCTTTCATAATCTGCCGAGAGATGGAATGTATCGATAAATTAGGTAATGCAAAGCAGTCTATTGTGTGTGAGTTTAGCCCCGTTTGGTCCAGAGAACTGGTAACTTAGCTAGATAGCTAGTTATCGCTATCATTTATGAATGTTAGCTAATAAATGATAACAATTCTCTCCGGACCAAGTGGAGCTGGGCGCTACAACCAGCCATGTTCAATATACTAACGTTACTGTTTGACTGGGTTTTGCTGTGTATTTGAATGTGTTTAATAGTAACGTTACTTTAGGCAGAAAATAACTGGACAATGACGTTACTGTCTACCCATGATTCTTTGCGATTTGAGGAAGTAAATAACCAATGGGACCAGCGCCTGAGACTTGAATGAATGGGAGCGGATGCTGGTGACAGCTCCACATAGGTTTTAAATCTAGGTCTACGTCTTTATGTTTTGGTTTTATTGTGTAATACTGGTCAAAATAAAATTACAGAAATAGAACATACTCTACGATGGTCCTTTTTTAAAATCATGTCAGGCATTTGTGAGTTTTGGTAGTTTTCATATGGCTATTTTGTTGTAAGCGAACGTTGATGTCATTGTAGCCATCTGTTAGCTTGCTATAGCGTTCTATTCACGTGAATTTGCTGTTTGTATAAACCGTTGGAAATTGACAGTTTATTTGCAATATTACATTTAATATTTATAGGCTAGCTAACCTTAGCTATCACAATTGTGCTAACTTTTGTGAATAGCTACCTAGCTAATGTTGTCATTAGCTAAATTTTCTTACCGTAAAAAATCCCCAACCTGTTTACATTCTCGGACAGATGTTAGGGAAATCTGTTACACGATGATAATGATAATGGCGATGATAACTTGGGGACTAAACCGGCCACTTTTTAGTTAATAAAACTCAAAAGTAACGTTAAGCTAACTTAGATATCAAGTGAGCACAATTGGCTTACACTAGGCCTACTAGTTCACTATTTTTCCTTTTGTAAGGGGCTGCCCCACCGAAACGCACTTCAAGAAGGCATACTTCAGCTTGTACTAAAATAAATAAACAATAATAATATTAAAAAATACTTAAGTTTATAGCCTACTTGTAGAAAAAAATAGGTCACTATTTTTAGGCTAACGTTGACAGTAGTCCTAGTAAGCCACTTATGCTCACTGGATTTCTTAGTTAGCTTACTTTTGAGTTTTATTAGCCAACAGTTGCCTGTTTAGTCCTCACATTACCATAGCCGTACGTGTAGCCTACAGTTTTTTAATTTTATTTTTTAAAGGGTTTCCGCATTGTTGGTTTTGAAAGCTCCGTGCTATGATGCAGCTTTGGAAAAACCCTGCAGCAACAGCATATCATTTTTCTTTTCTTTCTTTTTGTTTTCAAAGAGGGTAGGCTATTTCACAATATAATTGCTGATTTGAGGCGAAAGTGCCGCCGTGGTAACAGACTTCCCTAACATCCATCCGACAATGTAAACAAGAGTCTAACGTTAGGGGATTTTTCATTGTAAGAAGAAATTGTATGACAACGTTAACACGTTAGTCGCTACTATAACGTTAACTTAGTTAAATGTCCAGCACCTCTGTGGTCTAATAGCGGGGATGGTAGGGGGAAAACGACGTTTTGATTCCAAAAATCCTAAAAGAGGGCCCAAGAATGGGTAAGGGCAATTCGACAAGTCTCATGGCGGCGCTGCTGCACGGCCAGACGCGCTGCTAATAATACTCTCGTCGTAGGCTCACTAGGCTGCTGGTCCCATTGTTAGAAAGAACGCTGAACTTCCGCATTGTGATGTCGTCATTGTCCAGTCCTTCTTTTTCTGGTCATAGGTTACATCCCCGGTCCTCTCCTTGATCGCGAAGACGTCTCTCAACTAATACAGCGGCTGCTGCTGCCAGTGACTCAAATGAATACGGCTGTATTTCCCAAGCAACATCTTCGCGAGGAAGAGTCTTCCACAACGAAGGAATCCTTTCAAACTCCTCCACCTCAAAACTCCCTGCAGTACTGCTGTCACTCTTGTCGCTTGTCATTTTGTTGTTTGTTTAGGTGAGGAGAGAGCAATAAGGGGGCTGAGTTCAGTGGGGGCCTGAGTCAGTTCATCAAGACATACCCTTTCACTCCTTGACTGTATGAATATTCATAATATGACTACGTGGCACCATCATATGACCACACCTACTCACGAGTTCCAGTTCAAATTGAAGCGGTAAAAAAGGCCTTAGAAAAGCCTCTGCAGTATCTCTTTAAAGCTGTAGTTTATAATTTCAGAGAAACATGACAACTGTAATTCAGTCAGGACCACTGTTGTAAAAGCTTTATTGACATTCTTAAAACAATACATTTTAGGTTTGGCAGTATGGTTCTGTTCAAAAACCCTCCCGCCAATCCACGCATGGGTATGGCGGTGAGGGCAGCAGCAACAACCCCCCAATAGGGTTGCACTTAGAACAGAACTGGCAGCACTGAGAATGGTTTTTTACAGATTCCAATCAGTTGTATGTATATGGCACTTTTAAGTGTCATTATCACAATTTGAACCCCCGTAGAGCATGCCTAGGGCGACAGTGGCAAGGAAAAACTCCCTGCTGTTAGCAGGAAGAAACCTTGGGCAGAACCTGACTCTGAGGGGGGAGTCCATCCGCCGCTGACTGGCACCGGTTAACTGAATAGCTGATTACAGAATAGAAAAATGGCAAGACAGAACATATGAAAATGTCAATATACAGATCCTTTCCAAAAAATTAGAATATCATGGAAAAGTTTTTTTTTTCTCCATAATTCCATTCAAAAAGTGAAACTTTCATAGATTATAGATTCATTACACACAAAGTGAAATATTTCTAGCCTTCATTTGTTTCATTTTTCATAATTTTGGCTTACAGCTCCAGAAAACCCCCAAAACAGTATTTCAAGAAATTAGAATAGTGTGTCGAAAATCAGTGTGTGACCTTTCGTCTACGGATGAAGCCTGACATGCCTATGGAGAAGCTTTTCATCCATTCAGGTCCATGCCAATTAATATTGTACCAACGCATGTTAGTCTTCTCCCTAGAGGTCAAGGAGGATGCTGTGCGTATATTGGCTTCATGGCGCCCGTATGCCTAGGGCCATTCTAACTACTGAAGTTGTATTTTGTACTATATATATACTGTATATATATATATATATATATATATATATATATGTACCAACCAGCTGAAGACAATTCCCTAAAGCTAAATTAACCAATTTAAGGGAAGTAGAAACTTCTAGGCTACCCTTATCGGTGTGAATGAATCCTCGCTTGTTGCTGGAAATTACAAACTTTTATTTTGGCAATAAGCCACACACAACAGCCATGTTCCTATGTCTCTAAATAGAAATAATTTCATCAACGTCGGGACGAAAGTAGCGTTCGTAAGCGGCAAATGACCAAAGCCCCATGGCTTTTATTGTGCACGTCGGGGCAATCAAAACCCCCCCAAAAACCATGCAGCGAGCTGCTAGTACGTGGTCTCCGGCTAATTTGATGACTAACGACCTTTCGCTTTTCATCTAGTCGGTCAGAGTAGAGAGGGGTTTGCCATGGGCTCCGAGGCATTTCTTAACTCGTTATGGCTTCACAGGTAAGGCACTGCGGGCAATTTGCTGCGGCTACTACCAGCTCCATAGCTGCGGAATTTCTCAACCATATTATTTCAAATTTTATTTATTATTTATATATTTATTTATTTCAATTTATTTATTTATTTATTTATTTTTGGTAACGGCAATATGAGTGGAGTTCCTTTCGTTGGGAAAACTGCTTTGAGCGCAATTTATAGATATCAGCAGAGGGCGACATCCAGTGCAGAGGTTTGAAAACGTGGCTGCGGGGAACCGAAGCTGCCCCTGAACGACGCATCACGCCCAAAGGGCCAAGACTGGGCTTTCGTTTTGCAGCTCACTTTCTGGTTGGGCTGGGTGCGGCAATTGTGCCGTTGCTCACTAGCGCCACTGCGATTGGCTCCAGTATAGGTCTTTCACCATGTCAGTCAATGGCAGCAATGTGGTCAAAATACTCAGTCAATAAATTTCTCCCACGAAAAATTTAATTGCAATAGGTGCCTTTTCTTTATCTAATGCCTCTGCATGTGCTGATTTTTTTTTTTTATATTGTGTCGTTTGGACAGGGTATTTACATTTCTTCAGGACCAATCAGAGGGACAGGTTGAGTCCTCTTCGGCTCCACGGAGCAGACGCAGTTTGTACAAACCGGCAGAGAAAAATGCATCCGGAGCTCAATTTGGTTATTAGAGGTCATGGGAAGGCAATGGGTGACGTCACAGTGGCTTTGTCCATATTTTTATACAGTCTATGATCACGCCTAGCCAGCGCGATGTCACCAATCCTAGAAGGCTCAGGTCAAGATTTTAGATATATGACAACATACGCAACTGGCGCTTTTCCTTCCATTGGATTATTATTTATTTATTTGGTCCGCACAAGAGGAAGTGGTCAGGCATGCGCAATAGTGTTTTCAGTTAGCTTAGCAACTAAGGTTAGCTAGCCGGACTTAAGTTAGTTTTCGTTGGATAGTCAAAATTATAACGGGCTGTAAGTAGTAGTACTGGGTCCTAACAACCTAGCATATATAGAGACTTGATTTCATCGGTCTGATAATGGCCCGTTTAGCGAACCGTTTTGTAAACTGCATTGACCACCAGTCATTCAATGAGTGCCTGTTGTCTGTCTAATAAATTCCAAGTGCGGATATTCCAGCCCCGAAATTGGACCTCTTGCTCCGCCTACCCACTTTGCTCAGATCCTTACTTGCCCCCGCCGAAGGTCCCTAATGTAAAGTATCTAAATTTGCTGGTATAGCCTAGTTAGTTTTAAAATTGTGGTAGGCTTACCACGTTATTTTCCCGTTAAGTACCGTGCAACCTTAGATAAAGTAAATCTGCTCGCAGTGAATGCGCAAGGTGCCGAGCGAATACGAATGATGTCTACAATAAATTCTAGTAGCCAAACTTAGTATGCACGAAGCAGTACCACAAATACCCATAGTAGTAGTATCCATATAAAGCTACACGCGTAACGTTGCAATATGAATTAGGGTTGTCTGCAATCAGTAGTAGGCTAGGCTAATATAGCCTGCAAATCCCTGGCAATGATACAAATTAACCGTAATAATGACTAATAGGCTACAACACTTAAATTCAACCTGAAAACTAGTAGCTAGCTATCCGAGTAGGCTACGCAGATGCAGTAGGCCTACGAGCGCAATTATGTCCCGATAAATGAAAATACCATGCAGGATACAGATCGGCCAACGCAATAACGTGTAAGATATAGAATGTACAATTACTTACCCGGTCAACGGTAGGCCTAGTCTTCACATCATTACCGATTACACACACAGAACTAGTTATGATAATAGTTGGAGCAGCAGTGCGTTAAGATGTGAAAGTATGTCGACTAATCATTATGTCACCGTTTTTTTTTTTTTTTCCCAACTTACGTATCAGCATCCGTGAACGGCCACGAACCTCTCGTATCAGAAGCCAGCTCAATGAATAGCCTAGTCGGACCGCGTCCACAATGTATCAAGATCTCTTTGGTCTCCCACTTCCAGAACGAGACAGCGAGTATGCGAACATGACCAACCAATATTCCAGGGCAGGGTGTATAAGCTTACCGGTTAGGTTAGCCCAAAGATCATATAAAGGTTACCGTGCGTTTTATACCTCTAAAGCCAATATAGTCTGTTAATGTTAGCAAGCAATCACCAGTTGGAAGGTTTAGAATAACAAGCAATAAGGTCTGGGTTACACGACAGGACGCACGCTTTAAATAGCCAGCCTACGCAACGTGAATATATCGCCCTTCCTTGTCCGGGACGGGCGACGGCTATTTGCTAGCTTGTTTGATGGGGGAAAAGCATACAAATTGAAAGGGGTAGTGGAATATACGAGATCAGCGCAGGTCATTTAGTCTGGTAGTGTGCAGTATGCATGCAGAAAGAAGCATGTTATTTGAATACATCGCCCCTTCCATAGCGGACCAAAAGCTTAACCGTACTACAGTCGCTTAGCTTTAGCTACAATTTCAGGAATCCAGTTATTTTTTCACTGGCAGTGTGCAGAATGCGCCATGCATGTAGAAGGAAGCGTTTAAAACAGCAGAATGTTATTTGAATACATCGCCAGTTTCCATAGCAGACCATAAGCTTAAACGAAACTTGCAGTCACTTAGCTTTAGCAACAATTTCCGGAATCCCATTCCTTTTCACTGGCAGGGTGCAGCTATGCATGCAAGGGAAGCACGTTTCGAATAACTGAATGTTATTTTAATATATCGCCCTTTTCTTTTGTCTAGCGGACTATAAAGCTTAAGAACACAGAGCTTGACATCACTTAGCTTTTACGTAGATATTGCAGGATTCCAATTCTTTTTCCCCGCGGTGTGTAGTAGGACATGCAGGATGTGCGGCGCAGAGGATCTTTTTGTGTGCAGCGGGCATGCATCAGAGGATCCACCATGTTAGGGCGAGGCGGTTATAAATTGACCGCCTTGCTACTTGAATGGATTGATAGGTGAATCGTCACTACTCAGCTGAGCTGTCAGCTGATTCACCTATGGCCGGGTATCACTCTCGTGGCCTGCCTGAACTAACACTACACTCGATTTTGGTCGTATCCGACTTCCACTAGGGGGCAAAGTTACATCAGGTTAATAAATCAGGTCAGAGGTACTTCAGGACATGGGGCTCTAACTTGACGATCTTGGCACATCGTCTCAAACGCTAGGCGCAAGTGCATTTAGGGCGTATCCAAGTCCACTTTTGCTAGTTAGATGGCATGTTATTTGGGCGCTAAGTAAGGTGCAAGGTGCTAATGGGCTGAACCTAGCCTCTTCATTAATTATAGGTGTGTCTTTAGTGTACGATGCAATAAACTAATCAAAATGTCATATCCCAGTCCCTTTAAAAGTCTGATTTTCCACCTTGGTGGATCGCTTATATGATGGCAAAACAGACATGCTCATGCATGTGTAGTGTGATCAAGGAATAGGCTATATCGATCAATAGTGTGACTAATAGTGTTCGGACTATTATGATGCGTTTTGATATACATAATAATAATCTTTAACATTAGAGTTTACACCGGCATGGGTTCCCGGTAACAGTGCTGTTATTTTAGAGAATAAGCTACCAATGGCTTCCGTATCACCTTAGAAAATGCCAAATTAGCCTGCTTGTTTAACAATTTTAGTTTTATTATGCAATGAAGCATTGTCAAACATCAATTCCATGAGGAAGTTCAAGCTTCATCTGAAGTTCATTACCTGCATTCTAATATTGATTAATAACATAAATACCATTATTTTTCCTTAATGATGACAATAAATACAATAAAGCTGTCAGGTTGGCAACCCATTGGTTCACGCATATTTTCCCTTGTTCTATAATGTCCTGCTTATGGAAATGTGACCAACGCTTTAAAACAAGTCCACTTTCCCAGGAAGACCGTGAAAAGTGTGATTTACAGAAGGAGAAAGAGACCTGCTCCTGCATGAAGTTAAAGTACACGTGCAGAGAATGGCATTAAAATTAATTGTGAATTAATTGTGTAATTGTGAGGGGTCAGGTTTGGAGGACCAGACACGACTGGAAGGGGATTTGAATGTTGTCCCACGATGCATGAGAATCAACCACTAAAAAGGGTGAAGGGAGTCTGTGAACGGAGCAGAGAGAAATGAACAGAAAGGGAATATAATTCCCGGCGTACAGCTAAAATATAGCAACCCAGATAAGTGGGCGAAAACTCGTAGATTTCGAGCAGAGAAAATAACTAAGGGAAAAGAATCCTAGCATAAACCAAGCCAATAACAACCCGAAAAACAGGGCGAAGCTCGTAGACTCGAGCAGAGAATAGAAAGGAACAGAATTGCTTCTAGCTCAGTAACTGTCAGAGCTAAAAAATAAAAGGCAAATGGAAACAAGGCAAAACCGAGGTACTATCTCACAGAGATAGGGGAAAGGAAACCAAGGAAGGAAAAGAGTAAGAAAGGAAAACGAAATCTTGAAAAGGAAAAAGAACTCCTAACTCACTAAGGCAGACCCCACGTGTACTTTTAGTAAAAGCAAAAGAACAAGTGGTCGCCAATTTCCTTTACCGTCATTACCTGGCTTAGCGTGGCAAGAATGACACAAAAGCCCCGAACAACGAGTGAATGGAGCTTAAATAGGGCAGAGCACACCTGAAGAAAATAATGAATTAGTCCCGGAAAACGAGAACTAAGATGAGCACCCTTTCGCGGCCGCGAGAGGCAACGCCCGAAAACAGAACCTGAACAGGCAGGAAACCATGACAGGACCCCCCCACTAAGGAGCAGCCCCAGACGGTCCATCAAACCCATGCCTGTGAAAATCAGCTATGAGCCCGGATGGCGAGAGTTGTGAACCTTTGTTGTAAGCGCAAACAGAGCAGGCAGAAATAAAGTCTCACACATCCTTTTCCATCCCGGGCCACCAAAATCACTTTGCTAAAAAATCTTTGGTGTGGTGGACGCCGGGCTGACTCGCCCGACATGAGGAATGCCCCCATTGCAATACCTGGGCCCAAACCTTAGAGGGCACGAACAGGCAATTAGGGGGTCCTCCACTCGGATCCGGCTCCTGTCGCTGAGCCCCTAGCACCAGGGATTCCATGTCCCACATGACTGGGGCCAGAATCTGAGCTGTGGGAACGATTGGCTCACGGGGGCGGTCATCCTCAGATCGGTCAAAAATCCGTGAGAGCGCATCAGGTTTGACATTCTTGGAGCCCGGTCGATAGGTTGACAAGAAATTGAACCGGGCGAAGAATAACAACCAGCGAGCCTGTCACGAATTACTTCGTTTAGTGCTCTGAATGTACTTAAGATTCTTGTGGTCTGTCCACAACATGAAAGGATGCTCAGCCCCTTCGAGCCAATGTCTCCACTCCTCCAGCGCTAACTTAACAGCTAAAAGCTCCCTGTCCCCTATGTCATCATTTCTCTCAGATGGAGTGAGGCCTCGAGAAAAGTAGGCACATGGATAAATCTTTTGATCCTGGAGCGAATGCTGGGATAAAATAGCCCCTACCCCCAACTCAGAGGCATCAACCTCTACCACAAAGGGGAGGGAGGGGTTGGGAGTGATCAAAATGGGCTCTGAGCTAATTCTCTTTTTTAGCTCAGCGAAGGCTGCCTCCACCTTTGGGTTCCATTGAAACTGCGGGCACAGTCTTTTTGGTGAGGGCCTTAATAGGTGCAACCAATGCGTGAAAATTGTGAATAAATTAGCTATAAAATTTTGCGAATCCCAGGAATCGCTGCTCCTGTTTTACTGAGTCTGGGGTGGGCCAGTTCCTGACTTCTGAGACCCTCTCGGTCGACACATTAGCTGACAGGTGGAATTCAAGTGCTCCCATAAGCTTGGTATCATCAATACGGGAGGGTGAATGGGGAGCGGAGTCCCACATAATTTCAGAGGCAGAGAGCCTGTCCCGGGAGACCTCGTCCCAAAGAGTATTTCCGTCGGCTAGCGAATCCCAGGCTAAACTCTCCTTTCTATCCTCCTCCTTACTGACAGAGTCAAGTTCTGGCTGGGACGAACGCCCACCAGAAACGGATGATAACGTCTGTCGACAATGTGAGGCGCATTGGGGACCCCATTGGAGGATGGTGTCATTGCTCCTACCCCAATTAATGTGTAGACCATGTTGCACTAGCCAGGAATGCCCCAGAAACAGGGGATAAGCCAGGGAATCGATAAGAATGAACCGGATGTGCTCAGAATGATCCCCGAAAACCGCACGCATGCAAATCAGCCCCGTGGTCTCATTAACCATACCGGAGCCCAACAGGTGCCTGTCAAAAGCCGTGATAAAACGGGGTTGAGCAAGGCAATGAACTGGCATTTTAAGCTCCAAGGCCCATTTAGCATTCATAAAACACTCAACTGCTCCAGAATTAATAAACGCATCGGTTTTGATTGAGTGCTGATTCCAGAGCAATTGAACTGGCAGAAAGGTGCGGGGGCCTGTACTGTCATGTCTCACTAGGGTCTCTCGTTTACCTAGCGAGACCCCCCCATTCCTTGTCAGTTTGGGACACTGAGCTCTCGTGTGCCCCCTGCGCCTACAGTAGCGACACCACTCCTCACGCGACTTAACTTGCGGGGGCTTGCGCAGAGCAGAACTATCCACCAGCATAGGCTCCTCTGCGTTAAGAGAGGAGTGGGTGAAAGAGGGGGATGTAGGCGTTACCAGAAGAGAGGAGGGATAGCGAGTCGAGCGATCTCTCCGCTCACTTCTCTCTCTCGCTCCTGGACATGGTTATCGATGCAGATAGCCGTGGTAACAAGGGCATCGAACGTAGCAGGCGGTTCGAGTACTGCCAAGGCATCTTTAATGAGATCTGACAACGCATTGATGAATAGCGTCATCAGGGGACCCTCAGACCACCCTGTTTCCCCTGCCAGTGTTCGAAACGTGATAGAAAAGCCTGCTACCGTATCGTGGCCGTGGCGGAGACGAGTTAGTCTCAGTCGCCTCCCGACCAGAAATGTCATAGTCGAAGATCACTGCCATCTCTTTCATTAGACTATCCTCATTTCTCATGACAGGGGCGTTTACCCGAATTAAGGGATCTGCCCAAGTGAGAGCAGTACCGGTGAGCAGTGACAACACAAAAGCTACCCGGGAATCGTGAGAGGCGAAACATGAGGGTTGAGCCTTAAAAAAGATCAGGCACTGTGATAGGAAGCCCCGACAAGTCCCCGACTTCTGTTATACCGGAGGGGAAGTTGAAGTTTGTGCTCCCTAACAGTGAGTGGAACGGGCAAGAAGGGTGGACTCTCAGGGACGGGTGCTTGTCCGACTGGGGTTTTGACTGTGACAGTCAGTTGGCGAACACTTTCCGCAAACTCAAGGAACCAACACTCCTGGACACGCAGCTGATCAACTAACTGGCCCTGTTGTAATGACATAGCCTGTTGTTGTGCCTGGAAAGCCTGAATGCCCTCCTCATAGGCGGTCAGTGCCGTCATTTGATCCTCTCCTGACGGAGTCGCTGGTACCTCCATTTTGGCTTTTGTGTACTGTGAGGGTTCGGGTTCAGAGGACCAGACGCGACTGGAAGGGGATCTGAAAGTTCTCCCACGAAGCGTGAGAATCAACCACTAAAAAGGGTGAAGGGAGTCCGTGAACTGAGCAGAGAGAAATTAACAGAAAGGGAATATAATTCCCGGCTTACAGCCAAAATATAGCACCCCAGCAAAAACTCATAGATTTCGAGCAGAGAAAATAACTAAGGGAAAAGAATCCCGGCATAAGCCAAACCAATAACAACCCAAAAAACAGGGCGAAGCTCGTAGAATCAAGCAGAGAATACAAGGGACATAATTGCCTCTAGCTCAGTAACTGTCAGAGCTAAAAAATAAAAGGCAAATGTCAATGAGGCAAAACCGAGGTACTATCACACAGAGGTAGGCGAAAGGAAACCAAGGAGCCGTGAGCCGTGGTCCCTACAAGCAGCTGTTGAATGGGAGATTTTGGCGAAAGCGGGGATAAATCGCAGATAGTACCCAGCGAAGCACAGGAAAGCCCGCACCTGATGCACCGTCTCTGGCCGTGGCCACTCCCGGACCGCGGCGGTCTTCTCTGGGTCCATCGCCACCCCCATGAGCCCAATCACATGCCCCAATTACTTCACCTCCCGCTGTAGGAACTGGCACTTTTGGGGCTGCAGCCTCAATCCATGCTGGGCCAGTCGATGGAACACCTCTTCCAGATGCTTTAGGTGAGCCTGGAAGTCAGGAGAATAAACGATAATATCGTCAAGATAGATAAGGAACGATTTGTTCACCTGATCTCCCAGGCACCGCTGCATCAGCCGCTAGAAGGTTGCTGGCGCATTCATCGGCCTAAACGGCATACGATTTAATTGGTATAGGCCCATAGGAGTGGCAAAGGCCGCCTTCTCGCGGTCCGCGGGATCGACCTTCACTTGCCAGAAGCCACCAGCCAGATCCAGGGCGGAGTACCACTCTGCCCGCTTTAGACCCGTCAATAACTCCTCTATCCGAGGCAGAGGGTAGGAGACACAAGGACCACCGGCGCGGCCCATGGGCTGGCACTCTCGGCGATCACCCCACTCTCCAGCATCTCCTGCAGCAGGGGCCGCAACTCTGGGAAAAGACTAGGAGGGAGAGGGCGATACCTTTTCGCGGCAAGGGGGAGCCTCTCCTGTAGGGATGTTATGGAGAACAGCGTCGGTCTAACAAAGTCCTCATGGGCCGCAAACACCCCAGCCCACCGCCGGTTCAACTCCCGAAACCGTTGTTGCTGGTCGGGTGTCAGCCATTCCGCTCCGGCAGGTCTAACGGGCTCCCTGCCCCGGCTGGGGCCTGAGTAGTCCGGACGTCGATGACCACTTCTCCAGGGCTGGGGGTCTGCAGCACCATGTCGCGGCCACCTTACACCTGTGAGGAGTCAATACCGGCAATGGTCACCAGGGGGGCGCCGCCAGGGTAACTCAATGGGGAAAGGGTGGACGTTGGCGATCCATAGCAGTACCCGGCCTCCCCACACATGAACCAGTCCCCGGGCCACCTTCTACTCGCCTCTGTCTTCCATGCCCTCTACCAGCCCACACTGCTCCTCAGCCAAGCCCCCACCACTCACTTGTGCCTAGAGCAGCACCTCAGAGTGGGCCAGAACCTGGGCCAGATCTCGCCGAGTAAGACGGGCGTTGCCCAGCTGCTCCGGGACGAGGGGCCGGTTCTGGAGCCGGTGGCAGACCGCAAACACCCGTTCCCACTCTTGTCGTGCTTGCCCCTGTTAGCTGGCCACAAAAGTCAGAGCCCCAGGCTGTGCCCCCCACATCACTTCTCCCCAACAGTGTTGGATGACGTTAAAGGTATATACTATGTAGTTTCATTGTAAACAACCCACTGTTTAAAGCCTTCACCTCTGCCACCGCAGTCGCAGGCAATAAAATGCATATCACAAAAACTCAGTCTCAGTACAGTTTCTACACACTAAAAAATCAAGATCTGATTTAGGAACAATTGTATGTTACTGAAAAGTTGTATAAATTAACATTATGTGTTTTTTCCCCATGCTCACTTTACTATGCATACAACCGATGTACTTCCGGTTTTGTATAAATATATTTTATTTTCTATAAAATCTGGCTGCTAGTTGGCGCCAGTTCGTTAACTTACGTTGTGTGTTTCCTGGTCTTCTGGTTTATAGTCCTGTTTTACTGAGTGCTTGGTTGCGGGTTAAAGCCCGTCAGCTTTCAGTTTTCCTACCCTCCAGTCTGGTAGCTATTCAGCCCAAACATTTGCTGTTTGCTTTGTATCTAACCTGTCTCCCTCTAATTACCAGCTGTTCCTGCATCTACCAGTCTGTAGCTGTTAGCCTCCTTGTGTGTGTTACGGTACCTCCAACTCCAGCTCGCATTGCGTCCGCAGTTGAGTGTTCTGCCTCGCTATCCTGCAGTGGTTCCTGTCCGGCCGTGGCTACCCCCATTGCTGCGGTTACGGTCCCAGGTTCCTCAGTAATCCAGCTACCCCAACCGGTCCTACCTGAGCTCCGCCACACAGCTCTACCCAGCCGGGCTCTGCCGGTTACCTACCTCTGAATCCAGCCCAGTACCTGTGGGACCTCCCGGTCCAGCGACGGTCCAGTTCCGGCTCGGAACTCACCCTCTGCTTTCAGTCCAGTTCCGGCTTGGAACAGCCGCATGTTCCGTGATCCAGCTCCAGTTGGACCTCCCGGTCCAGTTCCAGTCCAGTTCCGGTTCGGAACTCACCTCCTGTCAAAGTCCAGTTCCGGCTTGGAACAACCCCGTTGTTCCTGTGATCCAGTTCCAGTTGGACCTCCCGGTCCAGTTCCAGTCCAGTTCCGGCTCGGAACTCACCTCCTGTCCAAGTCCAGTTCTGGCTTGGAACAACCCCGTTGTTCCTGTAATCCAGTTCCAGTTGGACCTCCCGGTCCAGTTCCAGTCCAGTTCCGGTGTGAAGTTCACCTCCAGTTTAAAGTCCAGTTCTGGTTTGGAACAAACCCGCCGATTCCGTGATCCAGTTCCTGAGTGCACCTCCGGTCCAGTACAGTCCAGTTCCGGCTTGGAACCCGCTTCCTGTATTCAAGTCCAGCTCCGGCTTGGAGCAGTTCGTGTTGGACTTCCTCACCCCTGTGTAATACTGTGTTTCCTTTATGTACAGCTTTGGGACTACCCCAAAGCTTATAATAAAAACCCCTTTCTGATAATCTGCCTCCTGGTCGTTGCACTTGGGTCCAGCCCGTATTCGGTTCGTAACAGCAACGGTGGAAAGAAGAGCGCTTATTTCACGGTTGCTCAGGTTTTGGAGGTGCTGGCCCACAGTGATTTTGGAGGTGAAGAAGTCAATCCTCAGGCATAGCAATGACTCTGGCATGGACCCGTGCCTGGACATGTAAGTGTTTTTAAAAATATATAATACAAATTGTTATTGTTGTTATCATCATCATCATCATAATCATCAACAGTATTTTTAGTTTGGTGATAAATGGATTCTCGCAGAAGTTCGCTAGTTAGCTTCTATGTTGTCCCAGGCTGGAGAGGAGCTCATGGCCTGCTAAGGGGGTTTGTTTTGTAGCGTTCATTCACATTGTTTTTTGTGTAGCAACCAACACAAGGCCTAGTTGTTGAATTCACGCATGAAACTACATCTATTCTCGGTACTTTATTTCATGGTTCAGTCAAGACATTACAGTATTATAATAATGTAATTTAGTTTGTGCAAGCTGACAAACTAATTCATAAATCCTAGTTAGCTACGATTGCTAATTATGTTGGAGCTAATATCAGACGTACTGTGGATATAAGATTTTTTAATGTATATTCTGTATATACGTGTGTGTGTGTGTGCGTGCGTGCGTGCGTGTGTAAAAATATGATACTGGAGAGATTTTTTAAAGTGATTTTCATTTGTTTACCAAAGTGTCTTATGTTTACTTTATGGGAAAGTTTTACTTGTATGTGGTACTTCATATAGCCATGTAATACATAACATGAACTCATGAGCCAGACTTTCTTGAACTGTTGTAAATTTAAACTTTGTTTTCGATTTTTACCCATTAATAGGACACAAAAATGTGACATTTTTTACACTGTTATAATTGATGTGGAAGTATATACCTATCCTAATGGCCTACATTTTTTTCAACCAAATATTTTTGAAGATGTTTGATATGCCTTTCTAAACCCCACTTTGCTTAGTGAAAGTTGTCGCTCGTATTCATATGGGAGAGCAAAATTAATCAGGCTCATGTACGTAATTCATTGTGTCCTGAGAGTTACCTACACAAGATGCCAGCAATCATGAAAAATAAATATATATTGGATCGATCTTTGTTTGTTTCTGTCATGCATAAGCCAAGTAAAAAAATATATGTGGCCAAATTCATACACTTGTAAATCCCGCGCAGCTAGACCAA
>CM056383.1:27904024-27933234 GCA_029718625.1 Synaphobranchus kaupii | reverse complement strand
CACACTCCACGATACTTTGAAACAAGGGGAATACAGTATATAGTGCAGACTTTCTTTCCGTGTCCCAATTGTTACGTACATAAGCATGAATCGTTCACCCACGTGTTTCATGGCTGGTGGATTGGTCAACCTAAAAAAAAAAAAAGAGCATTACTGTCTGGTACGAAACTACTAAGAATTGCATTGTTTCAATTGCTGCCGACGCTACAGGAGCCTGATAACCGTGCGTGTCCAAGCTTCCTCACACGGTTATGTACCTAAGCCGTTCATGTTTTACCTCGCACCAGTTTATCAAAATCGTCCAAATCAAAGCATTTACACAGCCATCGTGTTATAATCGTGTCCGCATATTGAAAGGTAGGATTTTATTTTTATTTTTTAATTTAGAAAATTAATCTTTTCTTGCATTGATTACGTACATAACGGTGTCCTCTAATCAACCGGGTATTACACAGTCATAAATAGATTAGAGCTTCAAAGTCCAGTTTCATTGTGGACCGCCTCGGATGGGGTATGTATCTACACTTTAATGAATTAGAAAAAATAAGTTATACTTTTGCACTCACGTGTCATTGAGACAGCATGTTAACACTACTGTGGTAAATTTTATATGACCTGAAAAGACTATTATTGAACTATCTTCTTTCTTTTTGATAGAGTCAGAGAGTTGTCAAACTTGTAAATAAATGTGTTTGCATTGGTTTTTGCAACAATTGACTTATATATATATGTGTATCACTTAATTGTAATACTTGCCATATGTCCTTTTGAGATAATTAGTGTTCTCATTTTTTTGTGATTCTACTTAGTAATGTACTTGAATCTGTCTTTTTCAGGGAGGACAGTGAAGACACCCCTCCCCTACCTGACACCTCTGTCATAGGAGGTGGTACAGACAGGTTTGCCAAATAAAGTGATGTATAATTCATTACTTTTGCTGTAAAAAGTCATGTTGAAGGCTTGTTATAGATAAACCTGTTATTCTGCTGGCTTATGGGGCTCTGGTAAATCTAATTTTGAAGTACAGTGCCATTTTAAATGTAAAGCAGATTGGTTAGATACCATTAGGGTAAGTAATCATTTTCAGAGAGGTATTTGGGCACTTTTGGGCACGCTTTGTAAGAGAATACCCTCATACACATAAACACAAAACATGTGTAGGTTAATTTTCTTCACATTTTGTATTACAAAAACTGTTTTAAAATAAAAATAAAGTTTTCTGATGATTGACATGCCTAAACAGAAAGATATGCACATGTTTTATATTTGGAGAGGATTGGATAGCTTTTGGGACACCTGGGCCCCGTTTTGGGAAAAATAGCAATGCATAAGGAAAGCCTGTAGATATCTTTACCAAATTGTATACACAAGTGGACAACATATTATTGCACTAGTATAAGCAATGCTAGCTTGCTCCAGTACTTTGAAGTTGAGATATTCAGTGATAAACTATAAAGACACAAGGCGTTTTGTTTGTATTCTTATGTGTATTTTGTATAAAACTGTATGTGACCACTTTGACATAAATGTATTCTGTTCCAAATTTCTGATGGTACAAGCCTCTTCTTTCATTCAAACCTTCAACCATGGATGTGCAGTGAATAGTTTTTGAGATATTGGCACTTAATTGACACTAGTAAAAACTAGACGAAAATTAGGCCAAAGTAAATAGGGTTAATGTTTTGAATGTTACACTGTTGACATCCCGCCGCCATTTTTAAAGCCAGAAACAGCTAAAATGGTGTAAACGTCATGAATGGGCAGTTCCTAATCATTTGATTGACATGGCCAGGCCATGTGGGCAGGCTTCCAGGTAAACTCTTATTTTAGCTTAGGACCGAAACATGCCTCACGCAAATACACGAACGTGGACGCTTCGAACTATGCAAAGTTTTTTTTTTTTGCCATGACATTTGTGAAAGACAAGCCAGAGCGTTGTAGCAAGGGACACTATAGCAGCAACAACAGTAAACAACTTTCTTGTTCGATCTGTGCTTTCCTCTGGTTTGTCTTTCACAAATGTCATGGCAAAAGGAAAAACTGTTCGCGTAACTCGAAGCGTCCATGTTCGCGTAGCTATTTGCGTGAGGTATGTTTCTGCCCTTACTCATTCGCAAGATGTTTTCAGCCGAGGAGGTAACAATATCATTATAAAAATAGCGCCCATTACATTACATTATAGTCATTTAGCAGATGCTTTTATCCAAAGCGACATACAATAAGTGCATACAGAAACGTCATCGAAGTAACTACAGAACAGATAAGACAAAGAACATCCTTCCCATAACGTAGCAGCTATCGATAGCTAAGGCTATCTTTTGTCGTGATGTTTGTTTATTGTTGACAAATAGTCTATGTATCATGACCAAACCTTGATCATATAAATGGAGACTACGTTACATGCTCAAAGGATATAAGTTAGTAATCTTAGCTATTGCTCTGTAAATTTGACCACTGTTCATTTTCATAAAATAATTCAAAATCATAATTTTGTAATTCTGCTCGGTTCATTCTGTAGCCATCAACATCCTGTGGTCGCGGCCCCAGAGTAAGGGTGAGGGGCAGTTATTACATAAACATTACATTGCAGTCATTTAGCAGACGCTTTTATCCAAAGCGACAATTGTGTTCGTGGTGGGCGAGGCAGGGCCAGGGCAAGAGGACAGCTTGATCAGAGTGACCATGATAGAGTCAACAGACTCCGGGAGGAGAAACATTGCCATCTCAACAAAGTTGAGACGGAGCGGCACTTTATCCCAAAATGCGAAAAATACAATCAAATCAGAAATAAATATTTTCCCAAAATAAATCAGAGATACCCTCAATTAAAAAATTTTACAGACATCCAAAAACTCCCCATTCTCTTAGGAGAGGAGAGGACGTGCTGTGACCTGCCAGCACAATATATATCTGCCTGCCATCGTCTTAGGGACAGTGAGTGACAGAGATCATTATAAACCAATTTTAATTTTTTTTATTCACTTTATAAGATCATATGTGTCGTTCTCATCATCATTACTATTGATAATTATAATTATTTTTTAATTGTACTTTATTATTTTACATTATTGTTATTTCTAAATCCATAATCAAAGAAAAGTTCTTGTTTTCATGTATGGTTACTGTTCATTCGTTCATTCGAGTTAGATGTATGTCTTCGACTGTTTTAATGCAGTATGCTTTGACAATACAGATTCAATGTCTTGTCATGCCAATAAACCAAATTGAATTGAGTCCACGGTCAGAGAAAATATGTGTGAAACGTCACCACAATGCTCGTGCGTCGTCGTGCGCATCTGAGAAGAACACGTAATTTTCAAGCAATTTTCGGGGAGCCCTTTTCTCCTACGTGCTCAATATTGTCATTTAGTGTTCTGAAACTACATAGTATACCTTTAAGTGTTGGATGACGTCCACAACAACCCCCATTCAGAGCCCAAGCAGTCATCCCGCTGGATCGCCATGCCTTTACCTGGCATTTGCACTCCTCCTACGATAAAGTCCATAACGGCATAGCCGATAAACGGGATCTGGAGACCAGTGGCCGCATGCAGGTTGAGCCACTCCAAGACAGCGGGATTCTGCATGAGCCTGTCCCCCAACCACCACCGGTAGTACCCCTCGCTAAACAAGGTGACCTGCGAGCCAGTGTCCCAAGCATGGGAACCTTCCCCCACCAACCTCCACCTGGGGGCACCTACCCAGAAGTCCCTCCCTCTGCGGGTTTGTCTTCGCCCTGCCCACGTGCCCTACCATGGCCGGGGGTTGGCGTTTAACGGATCCCCAGCTAGGCAATGATGTCCCGCACCTCCACACTCGTGACAGATGGGCCTTCCTCTCTCGTCCCACTGGTAAGGGAAGGAGTGATGATCCAAAAAGGGACCATATGGATGGTTATTATGAGCTCCCCGGGCCTCAGTGCCCCTGGAGGTGGGGGCAACAGGGCCCGGAGCACACATTACATTACATTCATTTAGCAGATGCTTTTATCCAAAGCGACGGTACAATAAGTGAATACAGAGACATCATCAAGATCACTACAGAACAGACAAGACAAAGCACATCCTTCCCATAATGTAGCAGCTATCCCTAGTAATGAACGTTGACTGTAGTTCACAGTAAGCTGTGGGTAAATCAGCTATACTACACTTCTATTCTAAATACTATTATAAACTATAACAAACAGACAGGAAAACACAGGGAACTAGTAAACACAGGGAACTGATATTCCTAGGTTAGAATATCAGTCAAGGTGGAGTCTGAAGAGGTGTGTCTTCAGGCCTCGACGGAATGCAGGCAGGGTTCGAGTAGAACGTAAGGGAATGGGAAGTTCATTCCACCACTGAGGAGGTGGAAAAACTGCAGTCGGGACGAGCAAGAGCCGTTGACACGGAGGGGGGGGGGGAGTGCGAGTCACCCTGCTGTAGAAGAGCGAAGTGGTCGAGCAGGAACATAGTTCTGGATTAAGTCCTGCAGGTAGGCGGGGCCTGTCCTATTGGCTGCAGTGTAAGCCAGGGTCAGAACTTTGAACCTGATCCTGGCTGCAACTGGCAGCCAGTGGAGTGACCTCAGCAGGGGGGTTACATGGGAAAATTTCGGGAGGTTGAACACAAGCCGGGCAGCTACATTCTGGATCAGTTGAAGAGGCAGAATGGCGCAGGCCGGTAGGCTTGCGAGCAGGGAGTTGCAGTAGTCCAGGCGTGAGGTGACCATGGTCTGGACAAGAAGCTGGGTGGAGTAGGTGGTCAGGTACGGTCGAATCCTCCTGATGTTGTACAGGAGGAACCTGCAGGACCGTGCCGTCGCCCTGATGTGCTCTTTGAAGTCCAGCCGGTCGTCCAGGACCACCCCCAGGTTCCTTGCAGAACGGGAGGCAGCCACCACGGTCCCGTCAACGGTGATGGAGAGGTCATGTAGTGGGGAGGTCTTGTACGGCATGAAGAGGAGCTCTGTCTTGTCAAGGTTGAGCTTCAGGTGATGGGTAGCCATCCACTCAGAGATGTCAGCCAGACAAGCAGATATCCTCTCCTTAACCTGTGGGGTAGAGGGAGGGAAAGAGAGGAAGAGTTGAGTATCATCAGCATAGCTTTGGTACGAGAAGCCATGTGAATTAATTACTGAACCAAGAGACTTAGTATACATAGAGAACAGCAGAGGACCCAGTACAGATCCCTGCGGGAATCCTGTAGACAGGGGACAGGGAGCAGAGACGGAACCCTTCCAGGAGACTTGGTAGGATCTATCAGTGAGATACGATACAAACCAAGAGAGGGCAGTCCCAGAAATGCCCATCTCAGCGAGTGTGGATCTGGAGTTTGTGGTTGACCGTGACAAATGCCGCAGACAGGTCAAGGAGAATCAGAACAGAGGATAGGGAGGAGGCTCTAGCAGTGGTGAGTGCCTCCGTCATGGCCAGGAGAGCAGTTTCAGTGGAATGGCCGGTTCTGAAGCCGGACTGATGCGGGTCAAGCAGGTTGTTCTGGTGGAGAAAAACAGACAGTTAGTTAAGGACAGCACGTTCAATTGTTTTGGACAGGAAGGGCAAGAGAGATACAGGACGGTAGTTCCTGACATCAGAGGGATCCAAGCTAGGTTTTTTTAAAGAATGGGGTTACACGGGCAGTTTTAAAGGCAGCAGGAACATGGCCACAGATTAGGGAGGTGTTGATAATGGAGGACAGATATGGAAGGAGCTCAGCGGATATAGACTGGAGGACTGCTGAAGGTATGGGGTCTAGTGGACAGGTGGTTGCGCGATGGCGCGTCACCAGCTGGAGCACATCTGAGTCCTCCAGAATCTTGAAGGACGACAGTGTAGCGATGGGTTCAGTATGGGGGATGTGGGGTGTCACCGGATGCGTGAAGGAGTTCCGGATCGTGGCCACCTTCCCCTCAAAGTGGGTCAGGACGTCATCTGCAGAGAGGGAGGAGGGTGAAGGGGGTGGAGGGGGGATGAGCAGGGAGGAGAAGGTGGAAAAGAGTTTCCGTGGATTAGATACACATGCATCAATTTTAGACAAAAAAAATAATAATAATAATTAGGTTTTAGCTGATGTGGTTGCAGCTGTGAAGGCTGCCAGCAGAGTATGGTAGGAGGCCAGGTCATCTGGGGATCTGGATTTCCTCCACATTCTCTCAGCGGCTCGCAGCATGGTTCTGCTGGATCTGAGAGAATCCGTCAGCCACGGGGAGGGGGGTGATGGTCGAGCTGATTTGGAGACAAGAGGACATAGTGAGTTGAGAGACAGAGAGGCGTGAGTTAAACACAGAGGTGGCAACATCAATGGGCATTTTAGCAAAGGTAGCAGGAGGAGGAAGTGCAGAGAGAGCAGAAGTAGTGAGAGAGGAGTGTGAGAGGGTGCAGAGATTTCTCCTGAACATAACAGTGGGTGGGTTATTAGCGGAGTTGAGGGAGAGTGGGCAGGAGAGAGAAAATGAGATAAAGAAATGGTCCGATACGTGGAGGGGGGTCACCGTGAGTTCAGATGTGGCGCAACTCCTGGTGAGTACTAGGTCCAGTTGGTTACCACCCTTGTGGGTGGCAGGCGATGGGGACTGAGTGAGGGCGAAGGACTAGAGGAGTGAGGCGACACTGGATAGCTGGGAACTGTCTGGTTGGAGGTTGAAGTCTCCCAGTAGGATTACAGGGGTGCCATCCTCAGGGAAGGAGCTCAGGAGAGTGTCCAGTTCATCCAGGAAGGCACCGAGCGGACCTGGAGGGCGATAGAGAACAACGATGTTAAGTTAATGTTATCAGGGCGACGGCACGGTCCTGCAGGTTCCTCCTGTACAACATCAGGAGGATTCGACCGTACCTGACCACCTACTCCACCCAGCTTCTTGTCCAGACCATGGTCACCTCACGCCTGGACTACTGCAACTCCCTGCTCGCAAGCCTACCGGCCTGCACCATTCTGCCTCTTCAACTGATCCAGAATGCAGCTGCCCGGCTTGTGTTCAACCTCCCGAAATTTTCCCATGTAACCCCCCTGCTGAGGTCTCTCCACTGGCTGCCAGTTGCAGCCAGGATCAGGTTCAAAGTTCTGACCCTGGCCTACACTGCAGCCAATAGGACAGGCCCCGCCTACCTGCAGGACTTAATCCAGAACTATGTTCCTGCTCGACCACTTCGCTCTTCTACAGCAGGGCGACTGGCACTTCCCCCGCTCCGTGTCAAAGGCTCTCGCTTGTCCCGACTGCGGAGTTTTTCCACATTAGCTCCTCAGTGGTGGAATGAACTTCCCATTCCCCTACGTTCTACTCCAACCCTGCCTGCATTCCGTCGAGGCCTGAAGACACACCTCTTCAGACTCCACCTTGACTGATATCCTCACCTAGGAATATCGGTTCCCTGTTTACTAGTTCCCTGTGTTTTCCTGTCTGTTTATTATAGTTTATAATAGTATTTGGAATGGAAGTGTGGTGTTGCTGATTTGCCCACAGCTTACTGTGAACTACAGTCGACGTTCATTGCTAGGGATAGCTGCTACATTATGTGAAGGATGTGTTTTGTACGTCGCTTTGGATAAAAGCATCTGCTAAATGAATGTAATGTAATGTAATGTAAGTGCAGATGTGTGAGTTACAGTGACTGCATGAAACTCAAAGGAACAGATATTCAGGCAGTGTACAGTGGGAATAGAGAATTTGCAGGACGTGGAACTGAGCAAACCAGTACCCCCACCTCTGCCAGAGGCCCTGGGGGTGTGGAAGAAGGAGTAGCCAGCAGATAGAGCAGCTGGAGTGGCTGTGTTATCGGGAGTGATCCAGGTCTCAGTGAGAGCCAGGAAGTGGAGGGACTTCACCTTGGCATAGGCAGTGATGAAGTCAGCTTTCTGGACGGCTGACCGGCAGTTCCATAGTCCACCCACCACTGAGAGTTCCTTATGAGAGGACAGTGGTGGGCAGACCAGGTTAACTGGACAGCGTCTGCGGTGGTTGGGCCTCCTGGAGCGAGGCATGGAGCACAGAGGAATGGGGGTTAGGTGGGGAAAGATCATTACAAACATAGTTCAGACAAATTGCCGATGATTAATTTATAGACTATTTGATAATTTCCCGATTGCACTCAGCTGCTTGCAGGGCTAGTTCACTCAGGTGAATCTATTTTCAGTTAGCAACACAAAAGACTAGCAGCTGGCCTAAAAACACAAAGCAAGTTAACAACTGACCGCTAATGCAGCAATTTACTTCAACTACACAGTGACTACGCTACAAACAGTTCAATTAACTAACGCACAGCTGAAACCGAATGAAAAGACGACACTTAGCCTATCCGACGGTAGATTATTGACAACGCTGGTCTGATTGCACTCTGAAGTAGGAATGCAAAACATGCTATATATTCACTCAGGTGAATCTATTTTCAATTAGCAACACAAAAGACTAGCAGCTGGCCTAAAAACACAAAGCAAGTTAACAACTGACCGCTAATGCAGCACTGTTGTCTCAACTCAGTGCACACAAATGCACACTGTTGTCTCAACTCAGTGACCAGGGTCCTCCCTAAGGCTGCTAGCTGGTCTTGTAGCTCTTGGTGCAGTTTGTTCTTCACTTCCTCCTTCCACTGCTCCAGGTTTACTTCTGGTCAGACTGGTGGCTCTCGCATGGCTAGGGAAGTCACTGGGGTCTGGCTCGCTGACCCCTCCCCCCAGAGCTCCCTCTCCAGGGCGCAAGCGGAACGTGAGGCTGTCCTGTCATCGAACCTGCCGCTGTAACTCCCGTTTGATCGGCCCGTCTTCTAGCCCCAGTAGGAATTGCTCCTGCAACAGGATGTCATTCTCTCCATTATTGCCAGGCTCCTGCTCGCGCCACCTGGAATGAAGCTCACGGCGGTCAAGCTGTGGTCGTTGTCGGCACTGGAAGAAACGGTGCTGGGTTACTGGCAGTGGTGTCAGCTGGCCGTACCGCTAGTCCAGCTCCTCCACACAGCATCGATAGTCTGCCGTCCCCCCATTAAACTTAGGTACCCATTGTGCACACATAAACCATGGGAACGCGAAACCGGTACCACCAGCGGGACCAGGCCCCTGAGGGTCCGCTGCACTTTGCCCTTCCATACTACTTAGTATACTGTTGGAGAGTATATAAAGGTGGGTCCTGCCGACTACGGCAAAATTTTGTCACAGTTTGAACCGGGTCCGGACCAGGTTTTTCTTAGATCCACCACTCTCCAAACAGTACACCAGACAGAAGTAAAGGTAAAAAAAAATTTTTTTCCCAGCAATTTATTTTAAAGCAATGAATCAAATACAGCACGACTGACAGCGGCTATGCCCATCTGTGGGTTCCTTTCCCTCCCAACCTCTCTCCCCACACACTAGCATGCACACCACTTGTAGACACACCGTGCTTTTTATAAATATTTAGGCTACTGCAAATGGGCACACACGTACACTTGTGATCACACCCTCGGCCCCACAATACTCACGAGGGAAAGTCCACACAAACAGACATGGCGGTACACACTCATACAATAACAAAACTAGCATCCCAAAAGCTAGCATCCCACGCCACAAACGAATAACATGAAACACATCAAAAGAATATATACAAGAATATGCACACTGTAATATTCTGTTGGACCACCTTTAGCTTTGATTACGGCGTGTATTCGTCGTGGCATTGTTTTGACAACCTTATGCAATGTCACAACATTTATTTCCATCCAGAGTTGCATTAATTTTTGGCCGAGATCTTGTATTGACGACGGGAGAGTCGAACCACTGCGTAAAGTCTTCCCCAGCACATCCCAAAGACTTTCAATGGGGTTAAGGTCAGGACTCTGGTGGCCAATTGATGTGTTAAAATGATTCCTCATGCTCCCTGAACCACTCTTTCACAATTTCAGTCCTATGAATCTTGGCATTGTCGTCCTGGAATATGCCCATTGATGGGATAACCTGGTCATTCAGTGCATTCAGGTACTCAGCTGACTTCATTTTATTGCTGCATAACATTGCTGAGCCTAGACCTGACCAATTGAAGCAACCCCAGATCATAACACTGCCTCCAGAGGTTTGTACAGTGGGCACTATGCATGACGGGTGCAACGGCGACTTTTTTTTTGGCTAGGCAGTGTATGTTGTGGAGTCCTACCCACGACGCAACTCAGGGAGGACTGCCACAAATAAAAAAACACAAGCCGTCAGGCCCAAAAATAACCACACCCACATAAACACACACGGACAGCTTTGCCGTCCTTGGTGATCGCCAACGAGGATTCAGACTGTCCACCACTCGGACGAATCCCGGGACCCAGGCCTTCACTGCGCCCCGTCGTCCTCGTCATACTCGCCGGGCTGGAAGCGGGACAATGACTCTGACAGTGGAGAAAAGGACACACCTGCTGCCGCTCAGTTTCCCACTCGCTACTGCTGCAGATACGGCGAAAGCACGTTCCTTACGGTTTGACGGAAGTCAGTTCCCCCAGCAACAGCTCATCGCCGTATCTCCCGGCACACTGGCTCCGTGGCACTGATTAGCTCTGCAGTTCGCCGTCGTTGCTGTCCACCAGTTCCGGGTCTAACGCCGCTGTTGTGGTTCTTGTTTCCGCAGGCTGCCTCTGATTGCTTCCAGCTGACCCGCCTTGTTCAGGTAAGTTCACGCCATACACTGACACAACACATTTGCACTCGTACTAACAAAATAAAACTTAATCAAGCCAACAAAGTGAAAGAAAGAAAGAAAAACACCGCCACTTGCAACCGCTCAGTGACCCACACACGCTCTGGCTCGCCTTCCGTCAGTTCTGTCTCTTTACCCCAGGTGTGCTTCATTATATTCCCTCAGGAAACCAAGCCCCAGCGTTCTCTTCCCAATCACTTAATCCCCAATGAGTACCATGCACTCATTCAATCAATCCCAATCTCCCAATCGTTCAATCATTCAATCAATCATTCAATCCAGCTTCACAATTATCCCATCTTCTATTACAGAAGCCGCACACATTCCCTCCTCACTGAGGGAGACCGCAAACATGTTACAGAAACATACAGTGTTAGCCAACATTAATTTGATGCACTCTCTTGCCATTTTGTAGTGACCGAAGTTGTGTTCCAACCATAGACTGTATAAAAATATGGACAAAGTGACTCTGGCATCACCCATGGACTTTCCATGGCCTTGTGAAAAGCATTTTGAGTGGAAGTGTTGCCGTGTTCAATGAAAAATTGGAGACAGAGATTGCGCAGTACGGAGCAAGGGGACACTTGTATGGTCATTACGACCGGGCCAGGTCTGGTTCGTCCACTAAGCACATGAGTGATACGCAGTGCCGCAAACTGTCACAGATTGGTCCACATTCATCTTACAAACAACACAATAATTTTACAAATCGGCACATGGGGAGACATTAGACAAAGAAAACACACCTATTGCAACTACATGTTATATTAGATCCAACCGCTCTGGCGCTAGTGAGCAACGTCTCTCAGCCAAACCAGGAAGTGAGCTTCAAAAATGAAGCCCGGTTTTGACCCCTTGGTTCCAACATAAATATGTTGTAAATGTAGTAAATAAATTTGACAGTGTATTTTATATTGCAATATCTGAAAGCGGAAACAGTCAGAATTTTGCCCATATAATATATTTTAATTAAATTCAGTACATTTTACATACTGTACAATAATATTTTTAAGTTCAAGTATGATGCAGTGCTTCATCTCTCTCTGAAAAAAGATCTGATTGAAATCCTGAAAATGCACTCTCTCTGTCTCCCTCCGAAAGTCTTGGTTTTTGAATAAACCCTTTGGCAGCCTGTATACTCTCAGCAGCACAAAGCTTTGTTAGTGTCAGAGGGTCCTGTGGCATGACTGAATGTCGACCTTGAGAGCATAAAGTAGGTGACATAGGGAGGATACAGCTCAAGGCAACTGCATTAGTATCTTACATTAGTGGCTTATGTGACTACCATGTTTTGTCCATAGGCCTCCTCAGCCCGTAGACTATAATAAAGGCCCTTTCACCATGGCACTCCGTACATGCAAGGAAGAACAGCAGCTAATAAATCCATGCCAACCAGCAAACATATAGTGCCCACTAGCTATTGATCGCACTGGTGCCAGCTGTCAGTCCACCAGAGTTTTGCAAATTGGCACTACAGCAGTCTGCTAGTTGACAGCTGATGTGATACATTATGGTACGCTTTGAGCTTCTAAATGAAAACATGCATACGCTTCTCTTTTGAAACAGAAAAGATACTGACTGAAAAGCGCATTGATAAAATTGCACTCATACACAGGCTGTATGTTTAAATGTAACTTTCTCTTTGTCTCCTATTCAGATCAACAATCTCAGAGCTTATTTCTTTAAAAAGAAGGTGAAGGCCATAACTATCCTCACTAACACAGAGCCCCAAGCAGGTGAAGTGGCACTGTGTGCATACGAGGCATCTGCGAGGCATCTGCTGCCCCACATGCCTCGTAAAACACATGAATTTCCCAGCATGCCTCAGCACCTTGAAATGTTTTCACCCCCCATTAATTATTTTTCATTTTGCTCTGTTGCAAAGTCTAATCAAAATATATTTAAATTGGATTTCTTAATACTCCTATATAAGTAGCTCTCAATAATGTCTAACTTAAATAACTTATTTATACTTTATGTCTTCAGATTTATATCAAAAATAAAAACCTTAAAATGGCTTAACCCAGTGAGCAAAAGCCAGAATCTAAAAGGGTGGAAATCTAGGTTGAGAGCCGTTTTAAAATAAACGGACTAGGTTAACACCAATATACGTAGCTCAGGTTTTACCCGGATATAGCCCAGTTATGTCCTCGGTGGCTAGAAAACTAATTTTTTAACCAAATGTAGCTGGGTTTTCACATGAACGCCTAGACAGCGTTTTACTGACTTTTCACCACAAAAATGTTCACTGGGAATTCATAATATTCACTTCCTTTGGATTTACAACCTGAGTTTGGCCAGGTGTAGCTCATTTTCTTGAGAGATCATACTAAGTACATTTAGAAGGTCCTCCTGTGTTGATTTAGAATCCAGCTGTGTTCATTTGCATGATTTCAGAATATCACCAACTTACTGAGATCTCACAACTGGGGTGGTGGATGCTTTTGTAAATGAGAAAAGTTTTTCATTTCTGAAAAAAGTTGAATAAGCACAATTTGTTGCATCATATATGTATTGTGTTGGTGAAGGGGAAGAAATATTTCAACACATTAAAATTTTAATGTGTCACAGGACAAAATGTGAAAGAATTCTAATTCAATACTTTATGCATGCGTGCGTGCATTACGGGCAACCTCACCATAATGAGATATAGTGTTGCACGGTACACCGAAACTTCGGTACTTTTTCGATACTTAAAAAAAAAAACGGTTCGGTATTAGAATTTTCCGACGTTCGGTACTTTAAAAATTTTTTTTATATTATTCTTTTTTTTTAATATAATCTTTTTTTTCTTTTTCTTTTATGTAGCTGCAATATTTCCCTTATCGCAGAATGCTGGAATGATCAAAATAGCATCTGGAAAAACCCTTGCCAAAACAGCTTCGGTTTCCCGTTAGGCCTAATTAAATTTTCAATGGCAGCGCTGATATTATGAGGGTGTAATAATAGTTTCCGCCTCTACGCAAAATGGCGCACTTTCGTCCGTTTCGCTATCTGACCAGAACTCTTACATTTTAGTGTAGAGTAAAAGCTAATACTGCAGAGGCAGGAGTTTGATTCTGCCTGTTTTTAAGGACTGATTATGGATCAGCACTATGGAGGAGTCTCAAAAGCAGCTCTACAGTGCTGCAAAGATAGCTGATCCAGAAACAGTCCTTAAAAACCGGTAGAAACAAACTCCTTGTCCTGGGTTTAAGTTGTATAGTTCTGAATATCATTTGTGAAGCTAAGGGGGGTTTATTGTATATAAGTTCTGTTTTAAGTTTATTAATATTATAAATAACTAATATTTATTTACCATACGCCTTTGTGAGCAAATGTTATTTTAGCTCAGAATGGAGAAATGCACCACTTTGTTACCAACACCCTCCCCATGTGTGCGACGACTCTCCGTACCCCCGACCCCGATACTACCTCGGCCCCGCACGCGCGTTTGATGACACCGTGTACGCGCAACAACACTGGTAGTTTCGAGGGGCCTACCACCCGGCCTGAAAAAAAATCTAGGGGAAACACTGTACTGTATGTGACTATTCTGAAATAAATGTATTCTGTAGCAAATTTCTGAATGATACAGCTTCTTCTTCAGTTCGAACTTAAAACCATGGATGTGCAGGGAATATTTTTTTAGATATTGACATTTAAATAAAACTAGTAGAAACGAGGAGGAAATTGCCTCTGAAGGGCCAAAGTAAATAGGGTTAAGGTCATTTCAGTAGAGGTACCGAGTATCGAATCAGTATCGTTTCAGTTTCAAGTACCGTTTCAGTATCGAGTATCATGATACTAAACCTGGTATCGGTATCGAAGTCAAAATTTTGGTATCGTGACAACACTAATGAGATATATATTGTATGTGCTCTCCACTTTCCAGACGATCGTTGACTTGAGGTTCTGTGATTCTAAAAACTAGTTCTCGGGAAGTAAAATGAAATCGCATTTTAAATGTATAATATAGAGCGTTCAAAAAATGAATGCAAAGACTAATAAGGTTGAAACCAAAGGTAGTAATAGATCCACAATGTCACACCATGCATGTCATTGGCCCATGGAACTGACACTTGTAGTAACAATGCAATGTTTATCCAACAGCCACAGTTATTCTGAAGCATAACTTGCTGTTCAGTCAGTTGGTTTCTGTGTCTCATGCTGCTTGTATTTACTTTCAATAGGAAAATTTAGGGGACTCCACCTGCAGATATGTTGTGCTAATCATTTCCTATAGGAAAGATAAAGCTGAGCTTCCTGTGAAAGTTTCAAGTTACGGGAGAGATTGTATCTCAGCATAGTCTCTCACTGTACATCAGAAAATCTGTGGCAGGCAATATTCATTATTGTGATGGTGAGCCATATTTCCTGCTATAGCTATAGCCAATAACACTTCGGCCATGGCATTACTATCAAATAGAAAAAGACAATGTCATGAGAACATTAAACAAGCAAATGTAATACCAGGTGAAAGTAGAATACAATAGAATAGAATAGACTAACTTTTATTTTCCCCTTTGGGAACTTCAGTTGTAGCCCCAGCAACAACAAAAAGACATAGACAGTGGGGCAGACCCACAACACACAAACAAACATATCAAATAAAGACATTCAATGGAATCATTGCATTAATCAAGTGCATTAAAGTGGAATACAGCCATGATTAAAAATAGCCCCCCCTGTTCCGAGATGTCCAGTGTCATTAAGCAGTCCAACACACAAACTCCGCCTCCACAACTTTCCTCCAAACACGCAGTGTTGCAGTCCCCGTACACCACCGAAACGGAGCACCGAACTGCGTCAACCTTCCCAGTCATCGCCTCACTCCTCCCCCGCATCATCCTCTCCCTCCCTGGTTGCCTCCCGAAGACTGCCTGCACTCACGGATCAGTCCTGACATCTTCAACTCTGATCAGTCCCGACATCTTCAAGAGCGATCGCCGATGGTAAACTTTGTTGACGCAGATCCAACAGACATTCCCGAACATATGTCGCGAATGCGTCTCCATGGTGAGAACCACAAACAAAATTATATCGACTAGACAATTCGCCAATATTATCAAACGAGCAGCAGGAGTGCCCTGAAAAATCTCCAGCCCTCTTCCCCGTCCCACTACAGACACACAGCGCATGAAAAAAACAAAAGACAAAAGCCCGACACAACAATGCATTCAAATGAACAAACAGGAGAGACAGCTGGACTACATGTCGCCATTACAGCGCCACGTGACGTCACGTAGGAAGCTATACTAATACTAATCATATTTTCAATTTAATTAAAGTTTTTGTTGCAGATGTGATATTGTAGGTGCGATGGACATGATGTTTGATTCATTTGATTAATAACAGTGGTGTGGTCATAGATACAGGAGACTGACATGTTCCGGGGCTCTGTTCATCTCTGGGAATCTACCATTCAACAAACTGCAGTGGTCTCACCCCAGCTGATTGTGCTGTGAGAGAGCCCAGCAAAATTCTCCAACTCCTGGGCACCATTGTGGTCACGAGTACAGAATGAATATTATTTTATTCCTGCAAGGACACTGATGTCGTACCCTGGTACATATATCCAGTTGTATAAATCGATACTATGTACAGTACAGTACAATCATCTCTGTGTAGGTCTGCCATGATACTACAGCAGTGTTATATGGTGGTGACAGTGTCAAAAATCCACAGCCCTATTTTTTGGAAGGTGCCACACTGTTCTTTAAAAAAAAATCTGAACTCATGTGCAATTGTTTCTCTAACAGAATAAATCAAGATCAATGATGTGCATCATATAATGCACATCATGCTGTCAAATGTCCCCTAACATGAGATAGGTACCTTATATTTTATTTTATCTCTAATCTACCAAGCGCAGTTCATGAGCAGGAGAATTTGTTGAAGAATGGCTGTTGATCACATGGCCGAGCATGCGCACGCGAGTCTGCCAGCTTTCTGTAAACAAGCACCAATATCTTGGGTTCATTCTCAGTTCAGCCTGTTTCTGCCAGACTAGGCTATTTCACTAAAGATACTCTTCAAGGAGACAAATATCAAGGCTAACATTTCTCCTGGAAATAAATCTCTTGCACAGCTCTTTCTTAGCATCCCTATTTGCATTTACGTGCATTTGATAATTATAATGGCTGATTATATTACCCCCGCCAATACCTAAAGTAGGCTAATGCAGCGAGTTCTATGTAAGTGCATGAAAGATCTGAAGAGAAATTTTCCTTTGGGTGATTCTGTCTAGTCTGTATTTCATTATGCAGAGTGTCTCCTGTCCTGGAGAATGTGCGTGTGTGTGTGTGTGTAGTCAAGGTCATGGAGGGCAGAGTACAGTTCCCTCTTGGGACCCTGTCCACCCTCCATCCAGTGTGTGCAGTGCACTCACATGCCCATTCACACACACATATGCAAAAACAGGATGTATGTACATCTCTCTCACATGTACTTCCTCATCGGAAAGTGAAAGTAGAGAACCCTGGTCTGTTTTTTTGGCTTCATTTTTTTTTTCATAAATTTGCTAAGGCTGAAGCACCAGCTCAACTTACAAATGTGAGGTAATTTACTTCTGAAGCACAATATTTTCTTAGTATTCGGTTAGTTGCTATGTGACAGGAGCATGTGATAAGCCATAAGTTTTAGCCATACACCAACCAATGCAATGATGCAGAATTATTTGCAGCGGTGTAAGTACGGATTCTCCTGTTGCTCTTGATACAAATTGTCGCTGCTCATAAGGTTAATCATGACATGCCCTGGGACTGAGCTGTGTGCTTTACAGAAACCCACAAGAGATCTATCTGAAAAGAAACCCACAAAACAAAAAAAGAAGATGATCTAAATTATCAGACTCCATCAATTGCTTCCTTTGGCTACAGGCACGCATCCTAACTACAGACAGCATAATAATGTAATTTGTCTCGTCTGAGATCTGGAGCTGCTGGTTATCTTGGTGAAGGAAGGCAGGACAGGGTTTGAGTAGAGGCTGCGACAGTTGAGGTACATCCATTCAAGGCCCTCTTACTGGCACAGTGCAGGCCCAGGCCTGTTTTATCCCCCTGTCTACTCCAGCAGTAATCACCAGCCAACTGTCTGAGTCTAATTACCATTCACTCACCCAGGCACTCATCTCTGAGCTCCAACTCTACAGATAACAAGGTAGCTTTGTATATTTATAAAAAATTAGACGGTTTAGTGAGGGGCGTCCTGATTGAAATATAAATACCCTCTGAACACTGTGGTTTGGTGTCTTGATGACAGCTGCACGGGGTGGGCGACAGTGTGTCTCCTAGACAACATGGAGGATTTTTTTTTCTTTCACACTAAGGAGTAAATGTAATGATAACAGGATGGTGGACATTGGCATGTAACCATCTTTTGCAAAAATGAACTGTGGAGTCAAAATTCTTGCAATTATAGGAAGTGCCCTTAATACTGTAGTATTTTTGAGCAATGTTGAATTTTGCCTCAGCCTGCCCATTGGAGAATATGGCAAACACTGGTCTCATTGTAAACCCAATAATACAAGGAAACCCACCATGAGACAGCTGTGTATTCCCCTATTCTTTTGCCCCCTGTCACACTATTTGCTATTCCTGGGAATAAAAGTGTCTGCTAAGCAGCTTTAAAAGATGGGGTTGCATCAGAATTTCTAATTGAAGTTCGTATGTTCTCCACTAGATGGAGCTCTCGAATCTCTAACTAATGAAAAAAAACTATTTTACACTCACTGCAACATTATACACTTTTTTATACATGTAAATTATATAAATACATTTCTCCAAGGTCTATATGTGTGAACAACCAAACTGGTTCAGATTCAGTAGATGTTGCATTGGCATCATAAATTAATGTTTAAAATAGACAATACCAAATAATATTTTTTTATACAGTAACTGAATTAACAAAATCTATATTTTACAAGATTTTATTTTAGAACTTTTTAAAAAGGTGTTGTGCATTGGCTTCCTTTGATATCAGCATATATTAGATGTCATGTGAGAAAATCACATTTTTGTATGTGTTCATCACAATTTTCAAAGTGATGGGATTTGGAAGGTGCCAGTTCTCTTTCCAATGCACACAAACTGGTTCTTCCAAAAGAAATTAATCTCTTCCATTGTCTTCCCACTTATCCCAATAACAAACAAACAACAGGGGAGAAACAGGAGAAACTTCTCACCAATCCTCAGATTTAATCCCTTTCATCTCTGAACTCTAGCGGCTGTGTAACAGGCAAACACTGAATACAGTGGTCACATTTTTTGTTGACTGTAACTCAGAAAGGTTTCTTGTTGCTTTTCCATTGTACTCCTACTTTCCAGTTTGTCAAATTGCCACTTTGCGTGATTCTATATTTGTAAGCAGCCTCTTAAGTGTATGCTTCTTAGGGGAGCACGCCACAAAAAAATGTGATTATGTTCTTTTTTACAAGGACGTATCGACACATGGTTTCCTTATTCTTGCCCCTCCCCCCTCCCCTCTCAAAGAGAACTTTTAATTCTGTTCATATCTGTGACCATTTTCCACAAGAACTCCTCACCGCTAATACGCTGTCACTATTAGCCTACAAAAATATATACTTGTTTTTTCTCACACAACCTTCATACCCCTGAACCCAGGCATCGTAAAATTAGTTATCCAGAAAGTATTTTGCTCTATATGTTGCATCCTTGGCAATTTACAGTTTTTTTTTTTTTGTTAATAATGAAGTAACAAGTGACCACCTGTTCCCAAAACAGCACAGTTCACTTTTAAGTATTATTTGATTATATAGTAGAATGAGGTGATAAGTGTTTATAAGTATCCTTTACTTATGCAGAGAGTGGGATTGAAGGGGATAATGAGGGGAAAAGACCATTTATTCATGATTTTAGATCTTTGTGATGAGTTCTGAGATCAGAATATTCCCATCGCTTCCGCTTTAGCTACAGTATGTTTGGCTCTCTTCCTCACATGGCTTATACTATAAATAAAGCCATATTGCCTGAGAGTCCGTTTGAATCAAACAAGCCAATTATGAGAAATCAGATGGCTCAATGGAATATTTGTTTTATAATGTGCTCATACATTGAATTGAATTTCTGTATTTTGATAGACAATAGATAATGTTATGAGGAAATAGCAGACTGCTAGAAAAATCTAGAAAAAGTGCTGGTAATTATATGAGCAAAACGTAGAAGTCCCGGTACGGCATTTCGGTCCGTTCCAGCCCACTTCAAGCACTGGTCATGCTGGTGCAAGGCTAAACAAAAACCTTTATCCAAATGAGCAGTATCCCACCCGTTGTCCATCCACACACAAACCACTGTATGACAAGATCACCTCACCTTTCAATAACCCCTCTTGGTCCAAAGCTTCACTATGCAACTGTTGCAGTTCTGCTGCAGACACTGGCAAAACCACAGGAAGGGCTTTAGGCTACCCTGTCACCCATGCCAATTCTTCCCCCATCAGCTGGGATTTAGCGAACCCCTCATTCAGCGGATGTGAAAGCAGCTCCAGACCGGCCCTCTGTTAGCCAGTGAAAGCACGACTACGCAGTAAAATGTCCAGTGTGAAATCAGCTCTGATAGAGTCTGTTTTTTTCTTTCCCTCTTGGACTCATAGAAATTCAGCAAGGGCTAATTAACTCTCAGAATTTTCTAAAGGCTCAGGGGAAGTTACAGGTTTTTTAAGGGGGGGGGGGGGGGAGTTCTGCAAAATGGCCAATTATCTCCATCATCTTTCAGAATTAAAACATGGAAGTTGGGATGGAAAGGTGTGCACAGCCTACCTTTAGGCTATGTGGAGCCTATTCTTTCAGTTTCTCACACACCCCCTTGGTATTATTATTATTAAGATATAATTATTTTCAAAGACCACTTGGCAACACGAGACCTAAATAAACATGGAGTGAATTTTACGGACAAATACGCAAATGTTTATGGTATGAGACGATTATCAACACAGGGTTTTACATTCCTGTTCGATTTACTTTGCAGTACTGGCTGATCGTGTTTTGGTGCTACTATAGTTAGCACTGACTGAGCTCATGTAGGCCTATATTAAGCATATTTTCAATACAATGTTTTCGAGATATTTCCGTATTAACTTGTAACTTGTCCTTGACAACCACACGAAAAATAGGGGTTTTACCATAGACTGTGGGTTTTACTGACTCCGTGCGGTCATTTGGGTGCATCGATGCCATTCCAGATCCCAGGTTGTGTAGGAAATCCCTCTCCGGGTTTCCGCGAAATCCTTTTTAAAACGCACCTCTCTTAGAAGCATTGAAAAAATAGCAACGATGGGCAACTGATGATCAGAGGACCAGCGAAGATATAGCTCCGAAGGAAGGCTGCGCTACTCTCTAGCTGTGTGTGATCTTAACCGTAAGAGAGTGGAAGTATGAAGGATTTTAATCTGTTTTTGGGAAATTTGGATTGAGGGGGACAAGAACCTATGCGATTGTATTTTTGGATCTGACTATTTTTAGGGGGATTTGTTTTGAATTGCAAAATGCCATTTGCCAAAAGGATCGTTGAACCTCAGTTACTGTGCAGGCACGCGATTCCGAATGATGAGGGTTTGCTTTTCGAGGATCTGTGCTCAATCAACAATGTGGTTCTTTCCCGGACCTTGCGGCAGCTCTCCGATCTGGCCAAGCACGCCTGCTCACTGTTTCAGGAGTTGGAGAACGACATCATCTCCACGAACCAGCGGGTTTGGGTTCTGCAGAACAAAATAGGCAGAATTCAGCAGACCGCCAGCGGACTAGATCCCAAGCAGGAGGCAGTGCGTGAGTACCTGATTTACAGAATAGCCTACATCGGTTCTCTTCAGTGATGCTCATTAAACCTACAAACAAAACCATTTTCACACTGTATCAAGGGGATATGGTTCTGAAATTTAGAAATTCAATCACCCAGAATGGTCTTGAGGTGAGCAGTTGTCGCTGACTATAGGGGTCACACGTCTGAATTGATCTCCCCCTCCACCCTGCCCTCGCGTGTTACGGGTTGATGCAATTAACAAGTCACGAAGTCAGCAAATCAATCCCGGTTGTACAGTAGGCTATCTAACGGACTCTTGATATAAAAATCAAGTCATCATATGTGGTGGTGCACTAGGGTAATTCTATCTGGAATCTTTTGATAATGGGACAGAGGGGCGTGTATTCTGTGTGTGCAACACACAGAATACACGCGGCATCTTCATCAGCATCTCTGCGCTTATCAATATGGGTAATACAGCTATCGCTGCAGGTGAAGAACGCAGATTTTTTGCGCTATTGATTCGAATTCATGGTAATATTCACCATTGGATGACCGTTTAATCTCTGAGATGGTGCAACCCACTTCACCGAAACCACATATGATGGTGATGATTATGATGATGATTAGCTTATTGTTATTATTATTTCCGTACCTTTCAATTAATTAATAGCCTACGTTTGAAAAAAAAAGATGATAGGCTAGGCCTATGTGGTCTCACAAAACGAGGTTAATGACTAAGGTGATACAAATCTCACTCATAGTTTGATAAAAGATGGATATGAGGCTGAAATAGTAATCTGCACATTTCTAAAGGCCAGGGTGAGATATATCCTCATGCTACCTGGACGAATGGCCTTGGTGTATCCTACGTCTCCCTTCCGATTTATAACCCGAAAAAAAAACTGTCTGACAAGGAGCACATAATGACGCTGTCGAAAGACATACAATGCACAGGCTGCATGCTGCTTTAATTGCTATCTTTGCATGAGCATAATGCGTAAACAAGTATCCTTTGCCAGCGACGCCTGGCACTGCTACACCGATTAGTCGAACCCCGCTTGAAAACAGGTTAGAAATGGTGAACACGTTAGGGTAATATGGTCAGTGTATAAAGCGGGCAGAAGAATTTAAATAATGTGCCTAATGTAAATAAAGTAACCTATGTGTATTTATGATTTAACGACATCCAATGGAAATGTATGAAATTTACCAAAATATTTAAATACAAATGTGAATGAATGACCACATTTTTAACTGGGTATGACTGCAGTGCTTAACATTCTGGTGAAAACGATATACCGTTCACAGCCGTTCTGCTTTAGCAAACTCTGTCACAGCTATAAGCATATTCTGACTCGGCTATATCATAGTGAAATGGAAACGCCAGTACATGCTAGTGAAAAAAAAAACAGACACCATCTTTAAAAGTGATTTCAGACATCACTTCGCTCTCACTCTCTCTCTCTCTCTCTCTCTCTCTCTCCCTCTCTCTCTCACACACACACACACACACACACACATTCAGTAATGTTGATGTAATATTAGTCCTTGTCTTCTCACGTTAAAAAGGATGTTCTGACACAGATGTGCTTCACTAACTCACGTATTTGTAGAGACCAAGCAGATACTTGCTGCAGTCTCTTTTTCTTGCTGCACATTTTTTTTCTCCATTTAACTGAGATGTGATTTGTAGATTACTATAAGAATTCTTGTGAAATGTAATTGTAAATGGCAAGTAATTACATTTAACTTTTAAAATTCAATCATACATTTAACTCTTTTCAATTTCCCATCAACTGAATCAATAAGCTGATTTGGCTGAAAATGTTAAGCCAAGTAGATCAGCCTAATACATGTTGAGATTTGCCCTTACAAATCTATTATGATATAATTTCCTTCAATTAGGATTCATCCAATTAGGAAGCCCCTCTTCAGTGGATGTATGTCTAGCTGATTTTCTTTGTTGGCTGTTTGCCTGCCAGAAGTTTCTGACTGACTGTGTCTACATGAGGTTTTCTTATTGGCTGTGTGTCATCCCCCTTGTTTCCCTAAAGGCTTTTGCTAAGTGATGTTCCTCATTGGCTGTGTGTCTCCCTGATGTTCCTCATTGGTTCTGTGCCTACCTCAGGTTTCTTATTGGCTCTTTGTCTCTGAGGTTTCTTGTTGACTCTGTCTTCCTTAAACTCTGCCTATCCAAGGATATGGAATGGCAGTGGTGCTGAAATTGTCTGTTTTCTGTGCCAGGTTATCCTAGCAAAGTGCCCCACACAACCATAGGCTCTGTGGAAGGCAGTGGCAGAAATGCATTTGATATTTTCTGTGTTGGGGGGTGCACACACAGGCAGGTAGGACAGTTTTGATGGTGCTCACGGCCGGTAGGTCCCAGTAACAGGCTCAGGAAGGCTGTTTCTGTATAAACACAGTTTGTCTTGTAGCGGTTGCAACCGTCCACCATTTCATTGTCAAATCTTTCTCAGAAATGGTCTTGATCATTTCCGCTTGTCTAAAAGCATGTAGATGGAGTCTTATTTGCTGTCTGTGTTAATGGTAATAGAGGCCCAACCTACCTTGCTGTTTTGGTCAAAGCTCTGCTTCCTATGAGGCTGGCCAGGTGTGGACTTGCCCTAAAGGTGAGATTCTGCTATCCTTTTTGGGAAAGAGGAAAAGCAAATCCTCAAAACAAATTCTTTGGGGATCAGCTAAACTCTTAAAGGGCCAGTTTGTCCTCATCTTTAAGTGCTTTGCACTGAAAATACCATCCATCATGTCAAACAAGCAAATAAATTACATAAACCGGTATGCTTTGTGAAGGAGAAGCTACAAAATTTAATTGGTAAGTAATATTTTCTCAGGATATTTCAGCCCAATATTCAACATTATTATTACAGTACAGCAAAATACATCTTAAAGTGATATTTTGTATTTATGTGCATACTGTATATAATCTGTATGTTCCTGGAAGTATGTGGTGTAACCTCTAACAAAACCACTTGGAAATGATGATTATGATTAAAAATACCCAGGCAAGTTGTGGTTTGAATTATGCAGCTGTTCCAATTCCCTGACAATCAGAAGTTTCCACAAAAGATCCCTAATCTGATAATTGCCCTCAATTGTATTTTTGAATTTGTGTTTTGTTGAGTGTATCTAGACAATGGCACACAAATTTGAATGAGAAGTAGTGTAAATGTAACTTTGGAGACCCCCCATGGTGAGTGGGAGTAGGGAGAAGGGGGTCTTTTTTTTACAAGGGGGTAGCAAATCATCCTGAAGATGACCACACTGATAGAGAGAGCTGAGCTATTGGTGTCCTGCTGTGGAACTTTGACTCTAAAGGGTTAGGAATGGTTCAGCCTTTCAAAGACTGAAGAGGTTAAGATGCCAGGGATGACATCCATATGAAATGGAATATACTGCAATAAACTGTCATTTTTTGGATGAATATATTTTGTAGCAATGCATTTTAAAAATACATATATTGCAACGTCTGAAGGTGGAAATAATTTGTATATTTGCCTATATATTGTGAAGTGTTGCAATATCTTTTCTGATCGTGATAATATATTTTATCTTAATATATCACTCATTCCTTTTCTATAAGGGTACAAGTATACCATGGTACCAATAGTATTAATTCCCTCCAAAATCAGTATTTTATGGATTTGTTCTCATGCATAAGCTTTTACTGCTCAAGTCCTGTAAATAAATCATTGAGTGATGTGTCTCAGATGTTAGTAGTATATACGCACTAAAGCAGTAATGGGTTTTGAAAAATCAATTGATTCAGATTAAAATACCTTCCCATCTAGGCGCTGTACCTCTTGATATTTATGGTTAGAAAACAGTTACAAGCCCAACAGATTTACAACCAGTTTATTCCCAACAGAGACATGTTTATACTCCAAATCTCACTCACACCGAGCAGGACGCTGACACAATTAGGTCAAACATTGTACACTCAATTACAAAGTCTCCCGACAGCCTGGCTGATGGGAAAGGCGTGGTATCTTTGACAGTCTCAGTAACACTATGCTTTCACTATGAGAACCCAGTTGAGGCTCATCTTATAGCAAGGGGTAATCCACATCCTTTCTGAGTATGGAGTTTGAAATTTTGTGTTGACTTATTATACTTTTTTGTACCCATTTAAAAAACTGGCATTATCCACAGAGAGTGAGATGCTACAGCCTCTCCTACCCTTGTGATGGCTGTGCACGTTTCCCAGTTCCGCTGACATCTTTCTTGGTTTAGCTCCAGAGATTTTATTGTTAGTTTTTAAGGTCTTGTCTCTCCCTTAGATTGATGCTGTTCTGTGAACATTGTTTGAAGTGAATCCCAGAATGTAGAATCTGGAGTAGCCAAAAACCAGGTGATGCAGAGGAGACTGTGTGGGATGGAATATATGGGGCTTTTAAACCACTGGAAGGCAATTAAGTGCAGCGGGGCCTTTGGATTACCATCACAGAGAAAGTACAGTGAGCAATCCCAAATCAAGTGGTGGCATAGCCAGGCCCCATGCAGGGTCGCTGGTTTGTAGAAAAAGGTCAAGGCTTAATTCCCTGTAGATTTTATGCCTTTTAAATGCTGGCGAATAAATCTTGCTAATCTTTCCAGCATTTGTGGATGCTCGCCGCACAACCAACGATGAACTTTTCTTCATTAAGCCTAAAACACCATCAATTATTCACTTCTTTTTGAGAAAATAAAGGCTGTCGTTGCGTTGTTGTTATTTTTTCTGCTCGTGATTGAATCATTCACATGAATGATTCGTGGTTCTATTTTTTGATCGGTATAGATCCATAATGTTTTCCCACCAAGGTATTTAATTTTGGATATATTTAGCTGATTAAATTTGAATAAAATCACACACTGAGCATGCTTCAAACTGATGGTTCACCTCAACAGAGTGAGCTGATTGATTAAAATCAGAGTGCATGTTATCTTAACTTGCGGACACAATATGGATTGCCTGAGGCATTTTGCAAAGCCCTAAAATTTAACGACCATGCCTGCTCCCCCTAAGATTCAGAGCACACCCTTCCTGGGGTGCTTGTCAAGGTTCCGACTCCCATCTGTTTAGACAGGTCTCTTCCTCTGACACACTATTAACCGCAAAACCCAGACCACTGCTTGACCTGTCCCACCCCAAATCCAGACCAATGCCAGTGGGGCCCGAGTACTTTGTGTCAGTTTATTTTGGTTAGACATGTACCCCTGTTTTTTACTAATGAATCTGTGACCCTCTTTCATGAGGAGAGAGGCTAGAATTACCCTCATGGTTGATTGCTTAAGGGGAAAAACAGCTTTTCAAAGGAACTATCCCCATGCATTTCCCTTATAGAAATTGAATATGCTGATATACAAATATAAAGTGTCTTATTGAGATATTGCAGCACATGAAACATAGGGGTAAATTAATTACAAATTATTGGCACTTTCAGAAACTACAAAATATATACATATATATTTTTTAGCTTTTGAAAAAAAAAGTAAATATTTACAATATATAGCAATATATTCAATTTCTGTGAGGGTACCCCTGGGTGGTGCAAATTAATACATAATCCTTTTAGGGATAAGAGAGAGTCTAGAATTACCCAGAGTTAGGTTACCCCCAAGGTTGATTGCTTTGGGTGAAAAAAAGTGAACATTTTCAAGGAAAGTTATCCCATGCATTTCTGACTGCATGTGACTGTCATCATGCCAGGATCCTGCCCTTGTCAGGCCAGACACCCAGGTCATACCGGACACAGGAGAAAAAGCAGATGTACACATATATGGAAAGTCAAATATTTACATTCAAGGCATTTAGCAGACACTTCTATCTAGAGCAATGTACACTACAAGCCTAGTTCCCTAACCATTATACTACACTGTCACCTAAAGAAGTCCTGAGTGTAACCACCTACCCAATCACCCCCCACCTCCACTTTACGCTCAACATTTTCTGCTCCCCTTGGGATAGCATTGTTTCCCCTCTGCATGCACTTTCAACCATAGCTTTTTTCAAGCATGCAAAGTTTACCACATACCCACAGGCAGGCACACTGGCGATTTACCAGCCGTGTAGTATGCTGGCCTGTAATGGTCGGATATTCCAAATTATGGTGGGAATTGGATATACTCAGCCCACATTGGATGTCAAATTTATTTATTTTTTTAAACGAGAAAGAAAAAATAAAGAATGTTCAGTTATTAAAACAACATCACATGACACCACAACATGCCAGGTACAATGTTTGTCACTCTGAAGGATTTCTTATATGTGCGCAAAAAGGCTGTGAAAAGTGAAATATGGTTTGTTTTAAACCTTTCCAGATATTCTGTGTGACTACCCAGGTTGTATGACCTCTCGAGTCTTCAGAGTGCAAGGGGAACTCATTAGTTTTAAACAGAGTTTCTGTGTGTCTGGAAAAAGATGGATGAGGTGTGATATCTGGTGGGGAGGTTGACAGTGTTAAAGGGTTATGCCTGAGACTTGGACTGGGGTTGAATTCCAGCACAGCAGGTGCAGTGTGTCTGTTACATTGTGGACAGTAGGGGAGAAAGAAGAATGTGAAATATCTGGCTAGGAGCTTATTTTCCAGCGCTGTGGAGTGCTGCGGGTTGAGTATCCCCTTTGGAAATTGAATACACAAAAAAGAACCAAAATGTGTAACCAAAATAATTGCCTGTGTCATCTGTATCTTTTTGCCGTTCTAAACAGAAAAGTATCACCGCTTACTTTTTCAAGGCTGGAAAAACGAACAATTACAGTCTTGCTTTAACATTCACTCAGGGGCGGGGTTTAGTTTTCCAGGAAGTAGAAATGTGTGGTGTGCTTTACCTGTGGGGTGGCGTGCCTGCGATCTTTGACCCCCGTGCATGGGTGAGCTGGTCCGCCTGAGGAGATTAGTACAGCTGCCACTCATCCTCCTTAAGAACCAGAGGTCCCATAGCACATGATAGCCTTTGCAGGTATCTAATTAAGAGGGAGGATTTCATAATATGGATATTCTCTAGGGCAGCTGTACAGGCTTTGCTTCTACAGCTTTGGTTATGAGATGGAGAAGTTACACAATTGTGCTGGAGAGATTGATAATGGCAATTTACAAATCAAAACCTTCATACTTTGTTCTTTCATGACCAAGAAAGTATGATTATAAACAACCCCTCTACGCTGGATGTTTACTAATGTGAGTTTTGTTACTGGTTTTCCAATACTTGGAAATCAAATGCGGATCCGTTTTTACATATGACTGTGATTACATAATATTTTGTGGATTTCAGTTTTTTGCATATTGACAAATTCATTGTTCATATCTATACTCATTCGTTTATATCTATACTCTTTTTAGTCACACCCATATTATACACGGAAGAGAGAAGCATCTTTCTATAGGAGTAGGAGAATCACCTCTATCCTGTGAAACTGAAATAATGTTTTGTAATATAGTCCTTCAGGCTTGTTTCTTACTTGATGTTGTTTGCTGAAATAAGCTTGGCAAATCCATCTCTCAAATACAACAATGATTATGTTTTTACTGTGAAATTATGAATAATTTATAGTAAGTCAAATTAATTCAGTGGTAACTCAAGATTTTAAATACATAATGTATAAAGTGTTTAGTTTTGAAAGTTTCTATCAGAGGGTCATGTGTGCATTTGTTTTCACTGAATTCTGCATATTAAAATGATGTAGAAATGGAATTTAGCCACACTTGTTGTTTTCCCATCATGATATGAATTTTTAACTGCTTGTAAAAAAAACCACCACCTTCAATGAATTCTCCTTCTTGAGAGAGACTGAAAATTAATATTATTGTTTCCTTTCCATGTATTTTTCGACGAATGTGTTAATTGGGG